>KZ511103.1:6462-22668 GCA_002844005.1 Limosa lapponica baueri | reverse complement strand
GAAGAACTGATAAGCTAGACTGTGTGGTGAAAAGGGGAGAGATGCCTGAGGAGTACTTCAAAACTCTTGCACTGTTTGCAGCTTTTGATAAAATGCCTGCAATTTAATCTCCAGTGTAAGAATACCTGTGATGGCTCCATTAGGTGCACAAATCTGGGGAAGATGGCAATCTTTAAGCCATTTCCTTGGGTGCTGAGGGAGGAGAAAGGTAGAATTTGAAAGTTGTGGGAGACTGGCTTTCAAACAATTTTGATTGCTTTAATTTATGCTTTGTTTAAGCAATCTCTGTGTTGCGTGTGAGGGATGTTCACATTTTCGGATAATTTCTGAACATCTGGCATTAGCACATACTGGCTGTAAGCATCTGGACAGGACAATAAGACGAGAAGGGTCCTCTTGAGTCACATCTAATCCCTTTCACAAAGTCTTAAAACTGAGTGCGTTTGCTCTCTTTTCTGGCAGTTAGAAATCTTCTGTTCTCAAGGTGAAAGAAGTCATAAAGAGTCCATGCTGAACTTTATGCTACTGTGGCTTAAATAATTCTTTCTCCTTGCCTGGTCTGCTGTATTTATGGAGAGCAACAGTATCACGTCTCAGTCTTCACCTGAATCCATTAAGTAAATATCCTCTTCATTCTTCCTCTTGTCCTAACAGTCATCGTACCTCTCCCAGGTAAATGTTTCCTTCTTCAGTGATCAGAATTGTGCATGGATGTGCTTTACAACAGCATTAATAGTTTGAATCTCTAATGAAATATCTCTTCTGACACATCCTAACTGTATTTATTGTTTCCACAATAGGAAAGGGAGTTCTGCTCAGTAAGTCAGTCTGTTTCCACAATAGGGGAGTTCTGCTCAGTAAGTCAGTCATCTTCTGGCCAACTGATATAGTCTAAATTCCTCCAAACCTATATCAGTTCCATGGAAGAAGATCCAAGCTCATAACAGAACAATTCTTATTAGTTTGCAAGGACATAATCTTATGCTTTATAGTAATAAATTTCATCCCATGTCTGGAATTCCTTTTTCAATGTAGTACTCTCACAGGTATATGATGTTCTAACCTTCTTCTGTCTTAAAGGTGCCTCTCAACTACGTGTCATCAGCAAATATCCCCCGCGCAATTTAATACCAAGTGGAAATGGAAAATGTAGATAAATACCATAAGACTCATACCATTGAGCAATGCTGCTGTCTCCATGCAACATGAGAATTTTCCTTTCAGCACAACAGAGAAGCTATGACAGTTCCATTCTCATCCCCTTTCTCAGTTTTTGTAGTAGCCCTCAACGGAAACTAACAATTTCCATGAGGCAACATACAAAATACTACAGTAAACTCTGCAGATTAAATTACTGTGTTTCCTCTGCCTCGAAACCCAGCTAAACCCAAATACTAATTTTGATAGTCTCTAATCATCCACTACAACAAGGGTCTGACCACCTCTTTTGTACTAAGCGCAAAACCACATTAAGGTCTATGAAAACCAAACAGCTCCCAAGAAACACTTGGTGGAGATTCCTCCACTACAAAGTGGTCTTGCAAGGCCCTGTGAGTTGTGCAGCCAGGGTAGCCATACTAAATGGCTTTGTTCTCTTACCTGCTGCTCCAGCCATGTGCTCATCCACACTGAGCAGGAGCTCCCACGCTGCTGGCTGGATGTCCCCATACATCTCTTCCGTGAGGATAGGAGCTGCCTTGATTAGCAGTGACAGAGGTGCAGGAGAGAGGCTCATTACCTGCAAAAAACCAAGCCATGTATTACAGCTGAGCTGTGCAAACTATCCACAGTGAAAAACACACTCAATAATTTAACCTTAGTTTTGGTCTGCAGATTACTCACTGATAACATCTAGTTTCAACCATTTCAGATATTGCGCTATAGAAGAACGCAGCTTTCAGCCTATACTGAAAGAGCAATGTTTGCAAGCTAGTTCCCTGAGTCTGTTGCTAATCACTCATGTCAAAAGACATTGGTAGAGGAAAAGTTAAACTCTCCCAAGGTGATGCACAAACAGTGGTACAGACTCATGAAAATCTCACAGACTGCCAAGAACAGGCCTGTGAAGAGCCTGTTGCTTCTTCAAGAGCGCTGAACAAGGAATAACAAAGAAAACTATTGCTGTAAGCTGACAGGTTGTATTTAAACACATTTGTGGATTTTTTAAAAACCTTTTTATTTTAATATTTTGTATCGCCCAGTTTTGCTGCATTTGTCACTATGAGAAGCCAGAGACGTAGACCGCGATTTAACGGAGCTGCACCTTTAAAGTATTCTTTGATGGGGTTACCTTAAGAGGGTTAGATTTAGCACGTCTCAGCTGGGGAAAACATGCAGGGCTGAAATGATTGATATTCAGGAACAACAGTTCTTCGCACAGGCTTGGAGATCCATATGTATTTTCCTCCTTGTTGCAATCTAACCTGACATCTATAACTCCTACAGCCTCCTTAACTAGCACATGGCCTGGTCAGTACCTGGTGCCTGATGTATTTTAGCATTCCAGAGTCTTTCTTCCCTTCCAAGTTGATATCGACCACTCTCTTTTTTAGAGAAGGAGTTCTCAAGCATGACTTGTCTGAGCACTGAAAGAAAAAAAAAAAAAAAAAAGTGGAGTTCACATTTAGGTTTCCCAAAATGTGGGAAGGGAAGAGATCACGTACAAGAGAAATTTCCATACATTAGAAGCTGTCTAGTACCAGACCTACAGCACAAAGCCTTCTCCTGTGCTGGCAACAGGCCTAGTATCAGTGAGGTGACATATCTCATGAAATGTTCTCCTCTTTTTAACAATGCTTTTCCCAATAAAAGCTTAAGACAGAAGCCAGTAAACCAACTGAGGAATGTAAATGTGCCATGTAACCTTCACAGGTGGCACACCCATGTACTTCAGGAGAACAGTACTTTAACCAGGTTAGAGGTAAAAAGTCTACAGCTTCCCTCTAAAAAATTACCAGCTGAGGTGTCTAGTGTGTACAACATTGATTTCTCTCATCTACATTTATCTTCTCTTCTTCTTCAGAAAGAATAAGTGACAACACATTTCAGGACTTGAGCTCATGCCTGCCTGAGAGCTGTCCCTAGCAGATTGCCAACGACAGTAATAATAAGTGGTTTTAATGTTCATTATTCACAATACCAGGAACTTTTCCCAGAATGCTAGGTTGCCACAGACTCCTCAAGCCAGTAGCCTGCTGATTAACACAGGGGTCCTCATTTATCAGAGAGCTCAAAAGGCCCAGCCAAGTCTGCAGATCGCAGCTACCTCCAGCCTTTCATTCTGCAATCTGTGAGAGTAAAAGAGAAGTTCCTCTGGAACCCAGACAAATGTGGAAATGGTGCCCATGCAGAATGACAGCGCTTGAAGAATACCAGAGCATGAGGAACTGGGATGAAAAGTCTCCTGTTGCATAAAATTCAAAGTTATCAACTGTTGTCCCGCAGTGAGCTCTGTGCAAACACGGTGCATGTGTTTGTAGGAAACCTTACTGTCCCCCAAACTCTTTTTTTCCTTGCTGCTGCCTAAAGGCTTTGATGTTTTGATGGATGATGAAATATGTATCACTTTGCCTTACAATTCAACCTTGGAGATGAAACAACACACAGTAATGCACAGTGTTCTTTTGCTACTTTAATGAACACTGCCAGCTGCTCGTCTCAAGCCTGCCTTCTGTAGCAGAAATGACCGCTTCTCTTCCTAAGTATCTAAGTGATACAGTACTTTTCTGTGTCAGAGAAAATATAAGGGGGTTACAGTTTCCAGGAAAGCAGAATCATTATCTGTTGTTTCATCTGCTCTGTGCTTTGTTCCATACAAATTCCCTTCAATTTTCTAACTTGACAGGAAACAAACAATATGCTGGTTGATGAAAAAACGTTATGAATTTGTCTCCTGCTCCTTCATTTTCCACTTACAGGGATGATAGCCTCTTTACCCAACCGAAATCCTGATAAAGAGTTTCATAAACACTTTTGTTTTCAATGTTACTGCAAAGTAGTTGAATGGCTCCACCATTACCGGTATTCAGAATAACTAATCTGTCTACTGTCGTCAGGAATATGAAAGTATTAACCAACTGTTGACATGATTCAGTTGGTTCGTGGGTGGACACTTTACTGAACGCAGAAATGTATTTCCATTGAAGCTGAAGGCACCACTTATCTAGCTAAAAAGGCACAATCTTGTTTGAATATCCTGCTGAATTGGTCATTAAAAGTGTGTCACTAAAGAGACTGTAAGAGTAAAGACTAAAGCATACAATTCTTGGAACAGTTCTGAGATCTCAGATCTAAAAGAAATCATGCAAGATTTTACAAGAATTTCAAGAGTGATTCTTATTAGATGAGAAGAAACATGAAAAAAGAGATTGGACTCCTGGGGCTGATAAGTAGAGGCCATAAAAGAACATTAAAACTAAAATGAGGTTATAAGCTTTTAAATGACCTTCTCAGCAAGATTCTTCCCAATCAATACAGATTACCTTTCTTCCATAACGCTAAATGACTTAATAGTTTGGTTTTTTTTTTTTACAGCAGAGCTGTGTTTAGGAAGGGCTGTGTTCATTTTGTCATGAAAGAACTGTTTGAGTACGTTACGCAGTCCTTGAAGGTAATTATGACCTGCCCGGACAAACCTCAAATCGTTCTGCTTTTTCCACCTACTCACTTCTTTTTGCTTTTTGCCTCTTGCCACACTGTTCAACGTGCTGTTCTCTCGCAGAGAGTCCACGGTGTCTCCATACAGGAGTTTGATGGCCCGGACAAGGCGAGCACAGGACCGGCTGTGATGGAGGTAGCAGTGCGGGTGACAGTAGTCAATGTGGGTACATATGAAACTTTGCTGGTTGCATAATAGGATCATAACCTTGAAAAGAAACAGAAAAGCATAGTTACCTATAGAAAAGAGAGTTACAGAGAACCGCATAGGGCAGTCAGCGACGGGAACAGTCAAGCTAACTTTTCTCCACAGCCTGCCTGGGGAGGCATGAAGCTCAACACAGATTTTGGAAAAGTTACGTGTGTCTGTGCAGAGCTCGATACTTGCAAGCGATTTACAAACTAGCTAGGCATGGCTAAAGAAACATTAGAGTTAACAGAGCAGACAAAGTGACAGAGTTGCTGTAGATGTGTGTGTTGGGCTGGTGGCAAGATTAAGGCTGAGGAAAACAGCATTCTCTCAGTTTTCAGAAAAGCTCTTGTGTCGCCACTCTGAGATGAGGGCTTAGACTGGAAATTGTCAACTACTCAATCGTCATTAGAGCTGCAAACCTCCCAGGTTGAGGGGTTAGTTTCCCTCAAGGAATGGGAAAGGAAATGTCTCAGTATGCTCTCCAGTAGGAATAAGCTGTGCCAGTTGTTCTGCATATGCCTCCCTCACTGTGCCTGGGTACGCCATCCAGCCTAGCTTTATGTTAGGTGGCTAGGTTGCTATTTCCAGTGGTGTTGCCATACGGCAGCAAGGAGCTGTAAAACCCACCTAAGAAACAGAGTAAATATTTGGGCTTTTAGCTATTCTGAGCCCTGCTTTGCTGCAGCAACACTGCTATTGGTCCCTAAACTAATTAATTAAAGACAGCCTTCAGTAAGTCTACACTTCAGGGACTGCCCTGTGGTGTAAACCGGAGGGTTTCTTCCTGGAGAAGCAAACCTCAGTCCAGCAGCTCTTTAGTCTTCTCTTACACACAAACCCAGCCTCTCAGTAGCATTCTGAGCAAAATACACAGGCATCCCCAAGTCATTCACACTGTAGGTCAGAACTGGCTTTTATGAAATCTTCTCTTCATCCCACAACCTAGTGCAGAAACGCCCAGAACTACCAAAAAGAGTCTCTCCTACTTTTTCCATCCATTTATTCTCTGTGCAGCTGCAGTCTGCGGACTCTTGAGCAAGGCAGCCGCATCACTCTCAACCCTCAACTAGCTTCCAGAAAGTCAGGACCTTAGGTTAAAACAAATCTGTGCTGCGGATGTGGGATTCTTGTCTTTGCCTGTTCTGGCCTCGTGTCATTTTGGGCTCAATCAGGAATAACTCAAGCCGCTACTGTTGTATCAATGTGCAAATGGTGTAAATCTAATCAGCGTTGTATAGCCTCTACCCAGCCTCTGGTCCACTGCTATAACTTGTAGTTAGAGTGCACTGACAGAGAGTGAGGACATCATGTTCCAGGCAGGTAAAAGACAGGTAAAGGAAATGCTGGTGCATGCACTGAGGTAGATGGAACCAGTGATCCTTTTGAGTGGTTTTCTCACGAGCATTAAGTAAAGCAGTTTTTTGTTTTGCCTGTAGTTTTAGTGACCATCCACCCACACCTTCTTTCCAGCAAACAAAAAGAGAAGTTCTCATGCAATATTGGTACTTGCGTGGCATTAACTGGAACAGGTGGTTTTTCAAATCTTCCTTTCTCCTATGCAGGCTAATCACACGTAAAGTGAGACAAACATCCCAAGTTCCCTTCAGTTTATGCCTCGTGTTTCTAAGTCCCTGCATCCTCCCACATTGAACAAAGGCACTATGACTTATCCTAAGCTGCTAGCTAGGGAGGTGCCTTTATCCTCTGGCAATTAATTGCCCAGTACACACTCTCGTGTCTAACATACTCAGTTTAGTACACTGGAATTTCCAAACCTGACAGAGAAGCAGGGTAGTCCAGGGATTGAAGTACTAGCCTGGAAGACACGACATTCAAGTTCCCCGCCCTGCCACCCTCTTCCAAAAAAAGACGGCTTTTCAAATCAAGAACTGCTTCTGACCTGGCAGTATTAGATCTATCTTGTTCTTGCCCACACCCCGTAGGAATGGGGCAGTGGAGAGCAGACTATGGGAAATACTTGGGGGAAAAAGGGGAATATCACCTTGTTATTGGCAGCACTGGTGTACTCCCCGTCTGTTGGATAGAGTCAAAACTACACAAGGCCCTGTTGTGGGAGACAGTATGGCAGAACGCACCTAATGAAATCAAAGAAAATGTTCCAAAAGTACTTTTTGCCCCACAAGGTGCACAATTAAGCTCATTTGCAAAGAGTTAACGGAGACAAAAATACATAAATTGGCTCAAAAAGGTGTTGGAAAAACTCCCTGAGGAAAAGCCTTCTGGTAGTCAGCAAACATAGTGGTCACAACAGAACCGTCAGCTCAAGTAGCTTCTAAAATGCCATTTCCCAGAAGCTGGGAGCCCAGCTCACAATGTAGCCCATTCTGTTCTTTTCCTGAACTACCCACTACTAGTCACACTGGAGCTAATGGATCTTTTAGCTGAGGTAACATGGCTCTCCCTGCACACCTAGAGGGAAATAGTCCCTTTTCCCTCACAAAATAAATATATGAAAATGGACAGGGTAGTGAGGCACTGGAAGAGGTTGCCCAGAGAAGTTGTGAATGCCCCATCCCTGGAAGTGTTCAAGACCAGGCTGGATGGGGCTTTGAGCAACCTGGTCTAGTGGGAGGTGTCCCTGCCCATGGCAGGGGGGTTGGAACTAGATGATCTTTAAGGTACCTTCCAACCCAAACCATTCTATGACAGAGGGAGCAAGACAAAAACTTTCTAGTTTTAGTCCATTTTAGAAATGGCAAACAGGCAATTTCCAAAGGTTGCAGCTTACTTACACTTGAGATTCTTGATGCTACATGGAGAAAGCACTGATTGTGATCTGGTTATTCCCAGCATAAAGGTTTTCCTTTTACTGAAAATGCCATCCTTGAGAGCACTGCCGGCAACTCATACTTACGTGCAGCCACGACATGTTCCGATGATAGTTCTCCTCCGTGCCTGTGTTGCTCAGCACCTCGGGCTCAATGCTAGGCTCACTCGCGCTCCAAGGGCTCCCTTCTTCAAAAGAAAAATACCCAAAAGGTGGTTGTTTTTATTGCTCCCCATGTGCTTAAAGACTAGGGACAGCACTTGTAAGCCAGGCCAGCCTTGTGGGAACAGACCAGAGTACACAGAGTATGCCACACTGGAAAGACTGCTTTTGGACACCCCTCCCCAATCCTTGTATCATGCTGGCTTGACAATTACAAGAACCATTTAGACTCGGCTCACAGGCCATCTTGTCAGTAGCAAACACTGCTCCCTCCCCGCTTTTTTTTCTTAATGGAAGGGGAGAAGATAAACGAAAACCATCAGAAACAAATTCTTTGCACCATTCAGATGCTGCAAATGGTTGGTTTAGTGATCTGCATTGACTGGGCTCTGTGGTTTAAAACGTCAGCAAAAATCCAACCAGAAGTGGCATCCAACTGGAAATGCCAATGGGCAAATTCCCTGCTAATTGCCCGTGGAAACTGCTAATGTCATGGGGATGAAAGGGGAAAAAAATCCTGATTCTAGCTCTCTAGTTCTAAAGAACTCAGGCAAGGGAGATGTTTCTCTGGGAACTTCACTGACCCCTGTGTTTCCTCCAACCATTTCATAACCTATGGGCCTCCTGTAACACTAACATTAATGCTGTTAAGAGGTGGCTGGGGATGAACTCTGGTTAATCCTTTCTTTCTCCTCTTTAAGTGAACTGTGACTTGCCAGAGTCTAAAGAACAGGCAATCCCCGCTTTCCATGTTCACCTGTTGAAACATCTTTTGGGCAAAATAAAAATGACCATTAAGCTTGGGAAGTTATTTCAGCTCCAAATGTATCCAAACTGTAGTTTTTGGTTAACACCCCTACCAGAGGGAGCCCCTTTAGTTCAACTGTAACAGGAGTTTCTCATGGCAGGATGTTCATTTGGTTTCCGTAAGATAAATATAACGGGGATCCATCTTTCAAAGGCTAAGGAAGGCATCTGTAAACTGTAAAAATATATGTATATGCCAATATGTAGAATTATAGTATTTAGCATGTACGCATTATGTTCTACATATAGGAATATATATATTACATGTCATATGACATGCCTATGATATCATATGCTACATAGAATATGAAGTGCATGTCTGTACATATATATATCTCCTATCTGTTAATATGGACAATAAAATATGACGTGACCTCACGTACCCATTATGTCATATGATTTAGGGGTGTGTGTATGTGCATATACACACCTGCATGTGCTCCCCTAAAGACAGCATGCGTTTGGCTGGCAGGCACCAGCATTCCAAGAGTTCATGCTCTAACACGGAGCTCTGAATTGACAACCTATGTTTGGAGCCAACACTGTACCCAGGATCTGAACCATGTTCCTCCCAGGCCCTAGATCAGGCAGTGCCTGAAGAGGACTCTTACGTTTTCCCTAGCCTGCTGAGGTGGGGGTCTCTTGTCATTTCTAGCTCTGCTGCAATCACATCAAGAATTTAGGTCCTGCCTATTGTCCCCTCCCTTTCCACCCACTCGTCTAAGTTACCTATATCAGTGACAGTGTCCCTGCTGTGGGACAGCTGCAGCTCCTCATTCTCAGACTCTGAGTCCTGCCGTGATAACTTGGTGCTCTTTAGGCTGCCGGCCCGGCGAATGCTGGAAAGGGAACCCCCCTTCTTCACCCGGAAACTGCGGGTTCCTTTAATCTGGAGCAAGCGGGAGCCTCCTATCCTGATCTTCCTGCTGGGAACTGTATTAAAAGAATAAAAGAGGACTTTTTTCCCCTTAATTTTTCCCCATTTAAAAAAGAAAAATATCCTGGCCCTCCCCTCCCTCCCGACCCTTTGCTGCCAGTCTGTATTGCAGCGTCTTTTCCTCTACCAAGGAACGTGGGGCCAGAGGCTCCCTCCAAAGCCACCGCCAATGCAGCTCTGTCAATCAGGCAGTAAAGATGCTTTACGGAAATGTATTCAGCACCTCATTTTCTGGAGACCTGGTACACGTCATCTCAGGCCTTGTCTGTATTTGGAATTAGCCCTCATTCAACCACCAGCAAGTAGAGTCAGCTGCTCTAACAGAAACCCAAAACGTGGACAAGGAAAACCTACGATTCACACCGATTTGATTCAATTCCTGCCAGGAAACAGGATCTGCCCAACGGATGTAAATTGCAGTTTTCTTTGCCAGCCTCTGGGGTTTACATTAGTGCAGAATCACCTCTTGCTAGGGATAGATGGCTGAATCCCAAGCATGAACAGGGCACCATGGACAAACCTATTTTCCTGTGGGCCTGGGTTCTGTAAACCTCACTGAACTCTGCAGTAGGATCAATTATTTGTTCATACAGCACGTGTGACTGCAGAAGGGTAGTTTGCTTCATGAGGTTAGCACGCAAGACTTCTTTGAAGTAAGATTTGCATAAATCCGTGTCTCTGCATGTTACTCTTCATCATTAGAATGCTTTAGAGGAAACGGGAGCACGTAGATCCTCTCCTTCAGACAAATCAGCAGCTTTCAGGCATTAACAACATCCATCGACACTCTGCATTTTTGATGAGCACAGACATGAAATGGTTCAATGTTCAAAGCACCAACCGTTTGCACTTTCATTCTCCTCTTAGTTCAAAGGCAGTACATGGCAGTATGTCAGTCCAAATGTTGCAACACTCAGTCATTTTACTGCAGATCTAATCAGGCAAGGCCATGTGTGATCGGTTACCTTTTGGTGTGTTGTTGAGAATGAAGAGGATACAGCTTTTTGGATAACATGGGTAAGCAAAATATTTTAATAGAACTGTATTTTGGCTTCAGGAAAAATCAAACACACCTTTACTCCTGAGAATACCCCTAATTCCTCCAGAACCCAATTCCCACTCCCATTTCCAGAGGCTAATGTCCTGGCGGAAGACAGCTGGCAAGGTTTTGAGAGCTACTCCTCAGTTCTCATGAATCAGCTGGGCAAATTACTGTTGAGTGACCAGAGAATCTCCCTCCAAGTGACCACGCTGAGTTCCTTAGCAATCACTATTACTTGAATTCTGTTCAGATCATCCTCAATACAGTGGCTCAGTTCCCCCAAACACCAAACCATTTAAGCCCTTGTAACTGTATTTCACGAAGTCTGCAGAATCCCATTTTAGCACCCAAATAATACATATGATCCTCTGAAAGCCTGCATCTACCTAGCTTTAGTGTCTGTATTTCAGACCTACCTGGAGCAGATTCTATACAGTAAACTTGTAGCTTTTGGATAGCTGTTAAGCCATACCTGGAGTGAGCAATGACAGCAAAGTTTTTAACACTCCGGAAAAAATGAAAGGAAACAGATTAGTACTCATCAAAGAGGTTAAGATAAAGAAACCTGTCACTGCAGGCGAGAAAAATTCAGTTACATTCACACAACAACATTTTCTTATCTAGAAAAGTGTAGATTACAAAAGATGCCTCCGCATCTGTCATGTTTGGCCCAGGTGGATCCCCAGAAGAATATGCTGTGGCCAGAGAAAAGAACATAATTACTGTAATTTTAAAATATAACATTATCTTGCATTTATTTAGCTTCCAAAATACTGCAAATACATTTTTTGCTAGAGTATATTAGTATATTAGGATTCAGCCTTCCTACCATAGTCACTTTTCCCATCTCTAAAACGTAGTAAAGAGGCAGCTTTAGTAAAGGAATACTACATGACAGCTTAGGGAAAAGGGAGAATGGAAAAAAATCCAAATGAAACTGCAGGGAAAATGTAGTTTAACAGAGTCAAAGATGCAGAAAGTTAATACTATCTTTGCAAAAATAACTCAGTTATGCATTATGCCTGTAGCACAGTAACACATGAAGGAAAACCTAAGTCAGCATTGTCATTAAGAAAAATAGGATAGTTAGAAAGCAGCCACCAGCATTTTCCAGCAGGACTGCATGCTTGTAGGTGTTCTCCCACTCAGATAACATCCCAGTGGATGGGACTGTTGCCCAAGAGGCTGAAAAGTGGTTTCAAGTAATTGTCATAACTATTTTCCATAACTATTTAACCAAGCTTTTCCTCATCTAAATAGTTAGAGACTTCTTACCCCACTGATCTTAGACTATCAGACAGACTATAAGGCTTTGTGCTTCTCTGGGCTGCCAATATGCCAAGGGTACGAAAAATGAGATTGAGCATGAATTTATCCATCTCGCCTTTCTTAGGTGGATACTTAGCTGTCTTCACAAGAGTAACTGTCCCACCTGACACAATTTTGGAGTCAGTTTTACACCATGTAAGTCTTGGCAAGATTTCTAATATTTTCTCCAGTAATTGTGGCAGGGTCACAGCTGAAGACAACACAAAATTTATCCAAAGCCAACTGAAGTCAATAAAAGCTCCTCTGAACCATTAATACACATTGCAGTTCCTAAAGGATAACCAGCCACAGAACCCATTCTTTGAAAAAAATCATCAAACATTTACCCTTTTCAAACAATCATCAAAATTATCATTCAAACATCTACACCTTTATATAGCTATCATGAGACAGAATTTAAACAGTTCTAGAAAACTTGATAGAGGGAGAATCATTTACAGGTAACTGTCTGGCAGTTTAGCCTCTAATTGCAAATACGCACGATGACTGTATATTGTATTGCAACACTTGTACCATCAGATAGTATGTGAGTTTTGCATGAGATGGCTCAAAAATGGAAACAATCTGCTGTTCTCAGCAAACACAGTGAGCTTGAGGTTTGCTTGTACAGTATACAGTATGTTGGTAACATTAATCTGCTTGCCATCAAAGCCACACAGGTGTGTGTTTTTCATGTGGTAGCAAAGAATTCAAGAGATCAAGTGATCAACCACTAATTCTGTGAGATGCCATGACTTCCAAACCAGTACAGATTTTCACAGGAAGTTCCCAATCTTCCCTCCTATCTGTGGTTTTCCCAAAATGAAAAATTGTAATCAGAATAAAAACCAAACAAGAACACTTTTGATCTTTATTTTTAAAGTAAATCAAACAGTGATGCTTCTCTCAGCATCCCACTGAGAGACAGTTTCAAACAAGGCATCCTCCTTTTTAGAAATCTTGCAATGCTCTCAATCGGTTTCAGTCATAGCAGTGTTTTATAAAATTTAACGTCTTTGCTTCTCACATTTGTTATATTGAACCCTGAAGGCCAGAAGCGTCTCTGAAATGATTCAAAGCCACGTGACTCCATGGCCGCCTGCATTTTAACACAGTCTATGCAAATGAAAACATAAAATCAAGCGCCACTTCACAAGCCCTGAGAATACAAAAGCCTTATTGTCTGACAAACCTTTTTTCTCCTCGAAGCCAGCCTCAGATTTGAGGGTGTGGCTGCTGCTGTGCAGGGAATCCTTTGAATCTTCGTTTTCATCCAAAACCCCAGCAAAGCTGATCTTTCTTTCATACCTGTGCCGGTCCATCTCGGGGTCCAGACGCAGCCTGCAGCTCTCCAGGTCCTGCAGCAGAACAGAGACCACACAGATGTGCCACCAGTATAAGCCCCCATGCTTTTCCCTGCAACCGCAGAAGCTTCAGGAAGAACTGCCTCAGATGGAAATTTCTTTCTATCACGCAGTTCTCCATCCACCCCGACACTTTCTAATCCAACTAGTCTTTGGGCTTGCGGCACGCTGAGCCACGCTGTAAACACTGTCAGGATGGAAGAGTTAACAGGTGTTAACACACATTTCTGGTTAACGCTGCGGAGTGAACGGGCACCCTGTCTGCAGGCTCATGAGGGGGGAACACAGGTAAACGGTCCCTAATGGGTAGGTGGCAACAAAAGGTGGCTGTTGCCCAAGGTGCTGGGTGGATGATTAGGTCTCTACTCCAAAAGGCTCCCTGTGATTGATTAGGGAATGCATTGCCACTGTACTCATCGGAGGCAGAAAAGCTGAGAGAAAGCTTGCTGACAGTGCGACAGCCACGACAGCATGGCCCGGAGCAAGCTTCCTCTGTGCAGATCAGGCTGGAAGGACACAGTGGAGAAAATGGAGTAATAAAAATGTTGGCTGTGCGTAAATCCTGGGAAGTAAACAGCATTGCACCAGAGAGAAGCTAGTTTGCACTATCTTTTTCTCCTGTTAACAGAAATGGCACCATTTTTGCCACCTACTGACTACCAGATTGGGCCAAAAAAGCAAAAGTTCTAAGATTCTGCAAGCTATGGATTATCATCCACTTTCTGTAACCACACCTAGAAAAAGTGAAAGAAAGACTGGGAACTCCCACACTGTCGGACACAGTTAAAATGCTGGGATCTTTAAGAACATAATTTGTTCCTTTTGACTGGGGACATCCTCAGCTTTGAGATCTCCCCACCCAAAATGTAACTAGCTGAAATCTAAGATGACACAAAGGTCCTTGCTGTGAGGAAACGGCTGATGAATGTGAATGATAGTATCACTGAAATTATCCAAAATAGTTATTAAGGATAAAATTCTGCAGGCTCAAGAGATCTCATATGGGAACATGCATACAAAACTCCTATAGAAGTTACTGGGAGCTACTTGGGTCAAAAAAGTCTGCTACTCTAGGAGTTGGTTTGGAAAAAAGAAAAAAAAAAGGGTTTCTCAAACATGTTCTAGACTGAGCTGTGCTGAAATCAGTTAAGTAGCCTATCTAGCATCAGTCGAAGGTCCAAATCCATTTACAGTCAGCTTTGCATCTCCAGGGAAAATCACTATAAACGATTGTCAGAAAAACTAACAGTTGATTGCCATAAGGGAAATACTTTTTACTTTGCTCAATAACAAAACTTGGGCTGTAGAAAGGTGGGTGCCTAAAGTAATGATCTGCAGTATCTCTAGCATTGAAAACTTCCATGTGAATAGTTTAAAGCGTATCTAACACAATTTAGGATATGAAACAAAGGCTAAAGCATTTCAGGATAAAAATCTGTGATCAAATCTGTCTGAATTAGCTCAGCTTCATAAATTGGATGGATTGTGGGTCGTTAAACTGGTTTGCCACAACTAGTTTAGTTGCAAACGCTTCAGTTCTTCAAAGTTGTGCTTCAAAGTCTGTGTTCACATCTATGGAACAGCTATGCCTGCAAACACCAAGGGAAGTGAGATTCTCTCTACTGGAATTTCAGCTTTATGGACCATAACGTTATGTACCTGATTCTCTTGTGTCCTGGTTTCAGCTAGGACAGAGTTAATTTTCTTCCTAGTAGCTGCTGTGTTTTGGACTTAGTATGTGAATAACGTTGGTAACATACAGTTTTAGTTGTTGCTAAGTAATGCTTATAGTAAGCCATGGACTTTTTCGGCTTCCCATAGAAACTGAGAGGAAGCATAGACAGCGCAAGCCGGCCAAAGGGAATATTCCATACTCTAGATGTCATGTTCAGTATATAAATGGGGGGTTGGCTGGGGAACACACAATTGCTGCTCGGGACAGGCTGGGCAACAGATCATTGGGTGGTGAGTAATTGTAGAGCATCACCTTTTTTGTATATTCTTTTACCATTATTATCATTAGTATTATTTTATCTTCCATTACTGTTCTTTTAAACTGTCTTTATTTTAGCCCATGATATCTTTTTTTTACTTTTCACCCTCTTCTCCCTATCCTACTGGGAGTAGTGAGTGAACGGCTGCATGGTCCTAGTTGCTGGTTGGAGTTAAACCACAACATCTTGGAAAGGAAGCATCGCTCCATAAATACAAAGACTAATATTTTAATCTGGAGCAGTGTTGGTTCTTCTTCCCCTTCCCCCTCGCCCCATACAAAGTTAAAAGAAGCACTCTATGGCCATTTTCTCTAATAGGCTCTTGCATAACGTGACCTTAAGGTTTCTTCTGCCTATGCATCACAGAATAATTCCTCCTCCTTCTCTCCCATATATAAGTCTGAAAAGCTATTAATCAGTTGCATTTCTATCTGGCACAAAAGCACAAATTTCTGTTGACCTTCATTACCCAACATATTCTTAGTTCCAAGCCTAACTACTTTACTGAGATGAATTCTAAACCCTGGTATTATCCTGCTTTTGGATGGAGTCATTTATTACGTGGTAAAAATATCAACAAAGTGCTCAGAAAGACTCCTGCTGAATTTATCCCTGTTTTTTAAAATTTCCCTTCCTGAATACCTGGGGGCTGAGTTGTTTCATCATAGGTCATCTACAGCCTTTGAAACCCATTTCAGAACCTAATTTCAATAGTACCCCGCCAAATCAGCCTGTCAAGCACAGTTGTCATCAGCAAAATTTGGTCTCAGCCTGTCATTAACAAAAATAGAATAAAAGGGCTAAATCCTCCATGTTCACTTGGAAACATCTCATTCTTTCTTTATAATTTTTATCCTGATTTCCTACACAAACTAGTCTTAACAGATGAAACTGCATGTCTGCTATTCAATTCTTATCTCATTCCACGTTAACCACATCTGAAGCTGACAGTCAC
>KZ511102.1:13212-26587 GCA_002844005.1 Limosa lapponica baueri | reverse complement strand
TTGAGGGTCACACCATAGGGGAAAAGCCTGTTTTCAGTGAAGTGGAGCCAGCTTGGTGATATCTTTACAACCTTCTCAGTTCTGTTTATTTTGTAGGCAGCCCTCTGGAACTGTAACTGCGTATGGGATTTCTGTTCTGAGAGAAGCTTTCAAGATCTTGTCGGACTCCCAGGATTCTGATGCACTCTTCACCAAACTGGACGAAACAGACTTTTCTTTACCCAAGCAACTGTCTCCTTCTGTATCCCACAGAACCAAGAGACGGAAAGAAGAGGAGAGTCAAGATTCTGAGATCTCAAACCCTCCTGAAATATCCCATAAGGGCAAACGCTTGTTGACCATAAGCAAACTGGTCATGGAGGAAGACAACCAGTACAGCGAGTTGAGTGAGAGCCCAGACTCTTCCCAGGAGCCAGTTGTATCTTCTGCTTCCAGACCTGTTCAGAAAGTGCATGACCAGCCTGTATCTACTAAGAGTGCCAAGTATGAAGCCCATCTCTTGTGGTATATTCTAATCTGCACCCAATCTCTTGACTTGCAGCTGGCATTGGTAGCATGAACAACAGAAACCTTTATATTTAATTCAAGATGAGTATATTGACCATCCTTGTTCGCTAGCATATGTGGAACTGAGCAAAGTAAATGCTATGTTGTCTTTACACTTTACTGTTTGGTTAATGGAGGGGAGAAAATGATCCAGCTTCCACTGGCAGTGAGTCAGAGGTACTGCAGTTAGTATTGGTAGGTGATTCCAGCGTGTGTATCGCAGGTAACGTGTTTCTCTGCACTTTGGTTAGTGATGCTGAAGCTGGAAAGAGTTCGTAGATGCATCTTGTGGAGCAGATTAAAATCTCCTTTCCACCTCTTGAGAAATACAGCACTGATCTAGTTAAAGTTCTTTTTTCCTGAAACCTGTGTTGGTTAAGAAACTCCAGCTGTAGCTTTGTGACTGTTTCTTCAGTATGTTATCGCTTACCTTGCAGCTGAAATGACAGCAATAAGAGGTAGGGGCATGTTAGTGTTTTGGTTTTGAAGGGCAGGCAGCAAACATCCCGGTGCTCTGTGTAGCTTGGCTACTCTGGAGATGGGTTGTCTTTCACTGAAGCATGGGAGAGTGGCTGCAAGTAGAGATGTGCTGTAGTGTAGCTGGCGCTGGCAGAATCTCAGATGCCTTGCTGGTGTGTCTTGCTCAGGGTTAAGCTAATTGTTGGAGATGATGCTCAGAAGGGATTTCTAACACGCACCACCACCATGACCCCATGTTGTTCACTTCCTCGAGTGATATGAGAATTCTACTTAATAAATTTCCTGTTTTTTTTAAGCAGTTGTGAGCGGTGATGCTTGATCTCTTCTGCTTTTTTCAGTAGTACATTGCAGCTGACATTGCTGTCCCTAGGATATGTCTGGAGTTTATTGTGAGGGTGCTGGGGAACGTTGTGGGGGTAGGATGGTGTTTTGTGAACTCTTCCAGAGCACGGTGCTGTGTGACTGCACTGGCAAGGGGCTGGACCTGGTGACTCAGGTGCGATGCTTTCCCATCCTGTGCCGGGTGCGTAAAGCGAGGGTTGGTGCTGGATGGGGAAGGAGCCCGGAGTGGGGCTCATGCTGCGCAGCTGTCGCTGGCTTGAGCAATTCTCGAGTTCCAGGGCTGCCGCTGTGCAAGTTGGTTTCCAGTTCACCTGGAAAGTGATCTGTTGTCTGTGCTGCTTGCGGGGGTGTCTTGTCTTGAAGCCTTTAACTGGCTCATGGTAGCAGTGGTGGTAATGACATCTGTCTGGAAATCTAATCGGGTGCATCTCTGCCAGTAGCTGGTTCTCAAATTTTTATACGCAAGAAGGAGGGGCTCAACAGTCCAACTGCAAGTAAGAATAGAGAACAGTTGTAGTCATAAATGGCTTCAGTTACACTGGATGTGATAGCCTTGGGTGAACCTTTTGAAGTGTTCGTTGTTTGTTTTTAACATATATTTAATGTTTCATGTGACAAGTTTGTGCTTAAGGATTGGAAGCAGGCGACAGCATTGAGGCACTTGATCTCACAGAGAGGCCTCTGTAGCTTGGTTGACCTCAGCAGTTAGTAGTGAAACAGTAAGAATTAAATGCTGCTTAGGAAGACTAAAGGCTTCTCCTCTGCACTGTTGGCAAGTCTGTGCCATACAGGAAGGCCTGGGAAGTCCAGCTCTGTGTGTCTGTTTGCTGTGAGTGCTTAATTGTGTGGTTAATACCCAGTCCCTTGTTTTTGCAAATGATGGCTAGAAAATACAATACACCACTTGTATTTGAGTATATATTGCACGCCATACCTTCAGACAGGGGCTCCAGAGGATTCGTCCCCCCTTGGAGGGGAGTGGAGGAGGTGGCAGCGTGTTTATGTATTGATTTCTGGGTGCATTTCTCTGCACTGTGTGCTCACCACAGGCTTGCCTGCTGTGGCCCTGCGCCTTCTCCCCCTAAAATATTCTCCCGAGCCAGTAGCCAAAGTAAACGCTTGCCTGCTTTCAGGTCCTTCCAAAGAAGGTGGAACAGCTCATACGGTGAAGAAACAAAAGACAGTTGGAGTGAGGAGGATGAGCTCTTCTCAGATGCAGGTAAGAACAGAGTCGCTGTTGCAGGTGTTAATTGGTGATGATCCTGGCCTTGGGGCTCATTCATGGGTGTCTTGCCACCTTCTGTGTGACTGAATTTTGAACACAGAAATCCTGAAAGCCCAATAAAAGAGGTGGTTGTCCAACTCTGAGGTAATCATTCTTTGTACCTCTGACCTGAAATGCATGCTAAAAACTCCTGTTCCAGTGTCCCATAAGCTAATAATGCTTAGCTTACAGGATATAAATATTGGAAATACAGCTCTTACCCCATTCCCACTTTAGCGCCATGAAATACAGGTTAAGTTTGCCCTTTCAGCCAAATCAATTTTCCAGTCCAGTTCTCTTTGCAGCTTGATGCACAGCTTAGCTGGTGAAAAAGAGTGGACAATGGATGTCTGATTCCAGCCTCAACATACAACATCCTGGATGGATGCCCCTGGTCTTGATGTATTGGCTAGTTTAAAACAAAACAGATCTTACTGGAAAGCTTTCACATGAAGCAACTGGGGCTTGAAACGGAATGGCCGTCCTTGCTATAGCTGCAGAAAAGGGATGGATAAAGGAATTTGGTTTCATTGTCTACCATGGGATGTTCTTGTTGCAGGCTGACTGCTTAGTTCAGCAGTTGAGCCCAAGGCAGTCTCTCGAGGACACGAGTACCTCCTGAGTTATGGTGAAATGTAATCCTCTTGCCTTATTTTTCAGCATCGTTTGGGAGGAACAGCCACAATGCAAGTGTCTTCGGTTCCAAGAAACAGGTAATGTAGAGCCCTTAAATTGAAGAGCAAGCTATTGGACAGTTTGCAATACCTTGGTGAAGATTGTGGCTTAGACCACTTCCTCAGCAGCCTGCAGTTCACTACAGCAGGGTGAACTGCTGCTGTGCTTTTAAGTGAAGCATTGGAGGCTGGTTTGGAAAGTGATGCTTCCTGAGGCCGGTGTTTGCAATATCCAGGCTTGATCTGAGTTGTGCAGGTCTTCGCATTCACAGAGCTGGCTAGAGTTCCTCTGTTAAAACAGCCCAGTTTGGTAGTTGGCTAAAGCTGTGTGCCTCCCACACGCCAGGCACTGGGTGTGTGCATGACATCCCTTTTCCTTGGTGCACGTGGTTCAGAGCTAGGTTTGCTGAGTTCTCCATGCACTGGAAGAAGTTCAGCATCTTGTTCGAGTGAGGGACACGCGTGTGGCAGCTCTCACCTGGGAAGAGGTCCCAAGTTTGGTGCTACTAGGAACGCTCACCCTTGTTTGTAGGAAGAGAGCTGCTGGCTCTTGTGCTGCTGTACGCCAGGTAGCACTTGGTTCCCAGTAACTGCTTTCTTCAGTTATTTTGCATTTTGCCTCCAGTACAAAAATTCAAGGGAGAAGATGTGAACTTGCAGATTATTTTATTTTTTTTTAACGCACTACTTGTATGCTGTTAGGCAGGGCGTAGGCAGTGAGTACTCTCTGATGCTTGCTGTTGCATCAGAAGGTAACTCCTCTTTTACATGATCGGTATTGTGCTTTGGGAAGCAGAACTACTCCTGGGCTTGTGGTGGAGCTGAGTTCTCTTACCGAGTACAAGTCCTCTTACTTGTAACAGTTATGAGAGCACATCTTCAGTGAAGTGATTATTGAGTGGTGTGTGTGCTATCGACAGGACATCTCTGCCTTTCCCCCGCGTTACTAGCGCAGGTGAGAAGGGGAAGCTAACATGCTAGGAAGGAGTTACAGCGCGGTTCTCCTCCCTGGAACCGCAGTCTGTACTCACAGAGCACTGATTACCTGCTCTTTTGTAGAAATGGACAATACAGGAGAGCGAGTGGATCAAAGAGGGCGTGAAGAAGTTTGGAGAAGGGAGATGGAAGGCCATTTGCCAGAAATACCCCTTCCAGAACCGCACGCCGGTGATGATCAAGGATCGCTGGCGGACCATGAAAAAGCTGGGAATCCTCTGAAGTCGGAAGCCATGAGACCTTCAGCGCAAAAAACTTCTTGTCTTTTGAAAGATGGACCGGAGCAATAGTAGCGGGGAGGCTGCTGTGCTCGTTCCTGGTGTGTGTTGGGGCTGGCGTGGTGAGCCTCTCTGGCTCATGGTACCCAAGGCTGCTGCAGCAGATGGAACCACGTCTGACAAGAGCCGAGGAGCTTTGCGTCTCGAGTTGTAGCTGCAAGGTTTAGGTCTTCTGCAGTTGCCAGAAGCTGCACAGCCTGATTGCACATCCTCGGAAACGGCTTGGATCGGGACTTCTTTTTCCACCTGACAACCGCAGCGTTCGTAGAATGAATCCCAACCTGATGGGCTACTGAAATGACAGTTTTCTCTGTTCGGAGGGTATGGTAGGATAATCCCATCAGTGGCTATTTTAATGTGTTTTAATTTTCTAAACTGTGAATCTCTTGTTTCATCTGTTTATTCTCAGTCCCTTATGGGAGAGAAGCAGCATGTAGTCCCAGAGCTTCTGGGGCGAACAAGAGATTTAGGCAAGGTGATCTGCTTAGATTTATTATTTTTTTTGCCCCCTTTTTTTTTTCTGCTTTATACATGGCGAGTCTGCAACTGGCAATTTCTCCCTCCCAGCTTTGAGGCTTTAAAAAACGTTATTTTTTTTGTTTCAGTACTTAAATGTTGGTTGCTCCCATGTTAAAAAGTTCAAGTGCTTACTCATTTTGGTTATGTCTTAACTGGCACTTCTCCCTCCTGGTCACATCTCCTTCCTGTGTGTGATCCCTGCAAGTGTTCGAGCTCCGAGGGCGGTGCCTTCAGGTGCCAAAGCTGGAGTCCATGTCTGAGCAGTCTTCTGTAAAATAAAGTTCCTGTCTTGTTGGGTATCCCGAGTTGTAGTAAGTGTGAACTTGTAGCTCACGGGTGGAAATGCAGCAGTTTGGGGCGCTGCCTGCTCGCTGCCCCACTGGGGCACACATCACCCCAGGAATGTGGGGCTCCCCACCTGCCCCCTGGGCTGGCCAGGGCTGGGGGGGTTGTGTCGGCAGCTGTTTGGGGTGCAGCAGCGATGCCCTGAAGGTACGAGTAGCTGCCGCACTGGCGTAGGCATGAAGCAGAAGCTTCTGGACTAATTTCTGTTGAAGTCAAAGGGCAGGGGAGGTATGGGGGGATTTCCTAAAAGCAGCCTCTCTTGGCTGTGTTCCCACAGAGTCGGAGCTGGGGAGAAGTCTGTTTGGTAGCACCTGCTTCCCCTCTGTCCTTCAGCAGCAGCTGCTGGAATGAGCTTCCCTCGTCACCTGGTGGTGGCTGTGTCTTTCCCTCCCCTTCTGCTTGTAAAACTCCCACCCTGGGGTGGGAGCAGAGGGAAGGTGTTGCAGACTAAAGCTTTACTCTAAGAAACTGGAAGTTTCTTGCAGTAAAACACTTTTCCTGCTTAATTTACTGTTGGCCAGTGAGGGGAGCGGGGCTGGCTGGGGACCAGCTCTGTGCAGCCAGAGAGGTGCTGCTGGTGACTGTGGTGCTTCTTCACAGCAGCCTTGACCTCTGCAGAAGGTCTCGGCTGGGTGAGCTCTAATGTGGGCGAGTCGGACCAGCTCCTGCTCTGCACTGAGATCACCTTGAGGAGCAGAGCCTGTGCTGTGCTCCTCCTGACACCGGTGCTGCTGCGGAGCAGTTAATAATTACCTTTGCCACCTCGGGTCCCTGCTCCTGCCCTGCCCCGGCGGGAGGGAGCGCTGGAGGCTGGGAAGCAGGATGCTGCTCCTGGCTCTCCTGGCACTGCTGCTGGGCCCCACCGGCTGCCCCAAGACAGAGCCCCTGAGCGGGTCTGGTCAGGAGCCCCTCTTCCGTGGGGCGGATCGCTACGACTTTGCCATCGTCATCCCCGCCGGTGCTGTGGAGTGCTTCTGGCAGTTTGCACACCAGAGCGGCAACTTCTTCTTCAGCTACGAGGTGAGCGCTGCGGGATGCGTCCCGGGAAGCTGTCGGCATGGTGCAGCTGCCGATGGGGTCGGGGAATGGCGGTGCTGCTGGTGCCCACTGCCCCCTCTGAGGGTGCAGCAGGTCCTGTGGCGGGTGATCCTCTGTTGCCTTAGTCCTGCGACCAGGCTTATGTGCAGAGGAAGACCCTGTGGGATGAAGGCCATGTGCCAGCTGAACTCCAGACCTGCTGCCCTCGGGGTGGAGATAGTTCGCCTTGTGAGGGAAAGGCCCTTGGTCGAGACAGGGAATGGTTGCAGTCACTTAGATGCTTCATTTCAGGGACTGTGCTTTCTTGGGCATCATCAATCCTGTTAATTTTTATAAATACTCGTTTTAAAAATTTAAAGCAGTGCTGAGATCTCTGGACATAGTGCCTGAGCTTCTGGAGCTCGCTCACAGAGAGCTGGGAGTGTCCTGGCACTGCGGGGAGCTCTGCCCTTCGCTGGGCTGGCTGGAGGCTGTTGCACAGCTGGAAGGCACACCGAAGGTCTTGGGCACAGCCCTATCTCCTTGTCCCTACGCTCCGTCCCCTTCCAACAGGGGAAACTGCAGCCTTTTATCTCCTGTTTACATTAGGCTGGTTGAAGGAGAGCCGCTGGCACAGCGGTGCCCAGCGCTGGCAGCTTCCCCCCGGCTCTGCACTCGGCAGAGCAGCCCCACAGAAGATGGCACAGCCCTGGGGCTCGGCACAGCTCCATTTCCTAATGCTCCAGTGGCTGGCAGAACCTGATCCAGGCAGCAAGAAGCCAGGATGGGCCCGTGGGGTGGGAGACACGGGGCCTGTGAGCACCTGCAGCACCATGAACGGGTGTTGGGAACTGCAGGGTTCATTACACAAGGCTGCAGGTTGTGAGGTTTTTTTTACACAGAGATGGCAGCTTTCTGGAGGCTGCTTCTGGCCTCAGCTCATAGTAACCAAGGGGCCAGCTCCTCAAGGGACCCCAGACCAACCCCTAGTAGAGGCAGGTCCCTGCCCTGTGCACAAGGGCTCCTGTGGGCTCCCATCTGTTTACCGGGTGCAGAGTCAGGCTCACAAATCCCCCTTGTGTGTTTCCTCCCTCCAGGTCCAGCGGGCGACAGGGATCGCCAACAGCAGGAACATCATGGCCACAGCGAGCGACCCCAACGGCTTCCAGCTTGGTATTTCCCAGGACGTGCGAGGACAGATCAACTTCCTCACCAAGGAGACAGGTCACTGCTGCCCCGGTCCCTGCCTAGCCCACCCGCAGGCAGGCAGGAGGCTGGGGGCTGCCAGGTCCCATCCAGCAGCTCTGAGCCTGCCCAGATGGCCAGCGCTTCCCAGAGCATTGATCAGTCTGATCACTTCTTCCTCCCTAATTGGGAGGATGAGGGTCGAGTGCTGGGGATGGGTCTGCCTGGCAGCAGCTCTCCTACTCGGGAAACAATAATACCCATTTCTCTCTGCAGGTTTCTACCAGCTGTGCCTGGACAACCAGCAAAGCCACTTTGGCTTCATGCAGGTGTATCTCAACTTTGGTGTCTATTATGAAGGCTTCAATGCGGAAAACAAGCAGCCAGAAGAGAAGAAAGAGCTGAACAACACCCTGGAGGCAATCGAGGTAAGTGTCAAGGTGACCACAGAGTGCTCCAATACAGTGAGGACAGGCATGTCCTCCCAAGGGAACCAAGAAGGGTGTTTGCCATTGGCTGAGCTGCAGCTTATCAGCCCAGTAGGACGTGCTCAGAGCAGCTCTGCCA
Organism: Limosa lapponica baueri; assembly: GCA_002844005.1. NCBI lineage: Eukaryota > Metazoa > Chordata > Aves > Charadriiformes > Scolopacidae > Limosa > Limosa lapponica. The sequence continues at coordinate 18,374 of KZ511102.1, read as the reverse complement.
GCCCCAAGCTCTGCTGTGGCCCCACTGCTGAGCACCCACCTCTCCCGCAGGTCAGCATCCGGAAGCTGCAGCTCCAGATCTTCCACATGTGGCGGTTCTACAACTTCGCCCGGATGCGGAAAGGGTCCGACTCCTTCCTCCTGGAGTCCAACTACAACTACGTCAACTGGTGGTCGATGGCTCAGAGTTGCGTCATTGTCCTCTCCGGGGTCCTGCAGCTCTACTTCTTGAAGCGTCTCTTCAACGTGCAAACCTCCAGCAGGCAGAAGTGCTAGCAGCACCCAGAACCATGGGCAGGACCACAGCCCAGCTTGCTGCTGCCTGCAGCGCTTGGGAACCGAGCTGCCACTCTGCCCCTCCACAGAGCGGGAGGGAAGGGCCGGATCCTGCTTCCAGGAGGAGGATGGAGAGTTCACCCCACTCCTGCCTCTGGCTCTAGCCCTGCCTTGGCTGAAATAACCCCGACAGAAGAAAAGTGTGGCGCGATTGCCTGAGCTTTGTGTGCTGGGTTGGTTTGTTACCGCTCTGCCCATCTTTAGCGTCCCAGCGTGCCTTTTCTACTAGCCACTCAATAAAGGAACCCCTGGCACATGCTCAGTAGAGCAATCGTAGCCTGCTGTCCATCTATCCTCTGCAAGCCCAGGTGAAGCAAGTCCTGCTTTGCAGGCAGTTGCCTGCCCCATCCCTCCCTCCCTCCCTGCAGCTCAGCTGCCAGCCTCCGACACCTCACCCTGGGGCTCCTCTGCAAGCCCAGGTGAAGCAAGTCCTGCTTTGCAGGCAGTTGCCTGCCCCATCCCTCCCTCCCTCCCTGCAGCTCAGCTGCCAGCCTCCAACACCTCACCCTGGGGCTCCAGAGCCTCCCCTGGCCTCATCTGCCCAACCAAATGTGGTGCTTCTCCCCTCCGGAGTCACACCCTGGTGTGTTGCACTGTCTGGGGCACTCTCCCAGGCAGGCAGAGACCCACAGCCCACCCCCTCCCTCCTTCCTCCCCGAGACTCCGCACCAGACAACAGGCACTCTGGGAGAAGCAACAGGCTTTATGTGATGGCAAGGGCAAGGCTGGTGCAGGGGGAGCTCCTCCTCACGCTGGCAGCAGCCTCTTTGTCCCCCTCCCGGGGATTTAGGGCTGCATGCTGGTGGCTCTCACCACTTTCACCACTTCTGCTCTGCTCAGGGTGGGTTCCCTGTGGCTCCCTGTGCCACTACTGCACCAATGGTGCAGAACAAGGTCCATTCTAGTCAGAAATGCTCGAGGTCCCTTAGGTCAGCGTGTCCTCGTTCCGCACGTACTCCCCAACATCAGCCTGGTGGAACACCACGATGGCCATAGGGTCAACCTTCCGGCACTCCTGCGTGGACTTAGCAGCTACCCCAAAACCCTGGGGGGGATGAAGCAGAGGTGAGAAAGAGTTTTCTCCACACCCCAGCCCTGGAAAGCACAGGGGCAGCCACTCACCAGGGGTACATCGGCCATGGAGTACACCACCACACCCTGGTACTGCGCGGTGTTCTCCGTGATGCGGCCCAGGCCCGACTTCAGGACATGGTTGCCATAGAGGAAGGACTGCTCGGAGCCAGGTTTCACCCACACCTTGTACTGCAAGAGAGACCCAGAGCGGTGAGGGGCTGGAGAGCCCGGTGTGGGGCCGGGGGGCTGCTGGGGGGGCTGTGTCCCACCTTGGCGTAGGGTGCCAGGAAGTCCAGGGCTGTGACGCTGAGCCGGAACTTCTGTGTCTTGGTGAACTTCCCGAAGCAGGTACCCAGCGACACCAGGTTGTCCCGGGGGATGCTCGTCGCCACCTTCAGCAGCTTCTCACTGCAGGGAGCGGACAAAGCTGGAGCGGCTCCCGGGCCCGCAGCCCCCGCACGGGCTGGCACCGGAGCCACTCTCCCCGCGGGGCCTGGCCGCCCCCCTGCCCCCCGCCGCGCTCACCTCAGGTAGTAGACGCGGTCGCGGTGCAGGCGGAAGCAGTAGGTGCCATCGGGCCGGTCCACCAGCAGCTGGATGTTCTCACCGATGCTGCGGGGACAGACGCGGTGAGCCCGGCCCCGCTCCCCTCCCCCGGCCCCCTACCGCCACGACCCTCTCGGTCCCCGTCCCATCCCCTCCCCATGCCCGGTTCCTCCCGTTCCCCTCCCCGGTCCCTCACTATCGTCCCAGCTTCTCGAACACAGCCCGCGTCTCCGCCTCCGTCAGCGGCCGCATCGCCCCGCACCGCACACGCGGGGACCACGCCGGAAGCGGAAGCAGCCGCGGAGCGGAAGTGACGCGGCGGCCCCTGGCGAGCGGGCGGCAGCCATGGCGGCGGAGGAGGTCCGGCTGCTGGCCTGGCTGCGCGGCCCGGCGGCGGCGGGGGGGCCCGGCGGCCCCGAGCTCTCCGCCTACGTGGCCGAGCTGGCGGCGCTGGGGCTGGCGGAGCTGGGCCGGGAGCCGGCGCGGCTGGCGGCGGAGCGGGCGCGGGTGGGAGCGGAGACGCGCCGCCTGGCCTTCGAGCACTACCGGGCCTTCATCCGCTCCGCCGAGTGTACCGGCCGCGCCGGCCGCGGCTTCGGCGGCATCGAGAGCCGCCTCGGCAGCCTGCTGGACCGCCTGCCCGCCCTCCAGGACGCCTGCCGGTGCGAGGACGGGGACTGGGGCAGCGGGGGCACCCAGGGGTGGGGAAGGCACGGGTGGAAGTGGAGGGACTGGGGGGGAGCAGAAAAGAGTGGGGACGGGATGAGGCTGGGACAGGGTCTGAGTGTGCGGGAGCAGCCCTGGGGATAGGGGAGGCTGGTGAAGGCTGGGCTGGGGAGGGCGAGGGGGGTCCTGGTGCTGGGCCCAGTAAGGATTAGGACCTGCTGGGACTGGGGGTAGAGGCAGCACTGGGAGGGACCCCTGAATGGTGCTGGGGAAAAGCCAGTATGGGTGGGAGGGTCCCAGGGTACACTCGCTGTGGGGGGGAGCCTTCTGCTGATCCCACCCTGATCCCACAGGAACTTCATGCGGGATGCTGAGGAGATCGCCTGCAGCCGGCGCATGAACAGCCTGACGCTGAACCGGCACACGGAGATCCTGGAGATCCTCGAGATCCCGCAGCTCATGGACACCTGCGTCCGCAACGGCTACTACGAGGAGGCGCTGGAGCTCGCTGCCTACGTGCGCCGGCTGGAGAGGAAGCACAGCAGCATCCCTGTGATCCAGGTAGGCCCCGCTCTGCCACTGCCCAGCTGCTATCCCATGCCTGGCCCCTGCAGCTGAGGCCTCTTTCCCACCCCAGGGCATCGTGGACGAGGTGCGCCAGTCCACCCAGCTGATGCTGAACCAGCTCATCCAGCAGCTCCGCACCAACATCCAGCTGCCAGCCTGCCTGCGGGTCATCGGCTACCTGCGGCGCATGGACGTCTTCACAGAGGCTGAGCTGCGCATCAAGTTCCTGCAGGCGCGGGATGCCTGGCTGCGTTCCATCCAGGCCTCCATCCCCGATGATGACCCCTACTTCCACATCACCAAGACCATCGAGGCCTGCCGCGTCCACCTCTTCGACATCATCACCCAGTATCGTGCCATCTTCTCTGACGAGGAGCCGCTCCTGCCCCCCGAGGGGCAGGCCCTCAACGAGGGGGCCATCTTCCATGGCTGGGTGCTGCAGAAGGTCTCTGAGTTCCTGCGGACACTGGAGCGCGATCTCCAGCGCGGGGTGGGCGGCCGCCTGGACTCGCTGCTGGGGCAGTGCATGTACTTCGGCCTCTCCTTCAGCAGGGTGGGGGCTGATTTCCGTGGGCAGCTGGCCCCCCTCTTCCAGCGCGTGGCTGCTGCCGCTTTCAGGAAGGCGGTGGAGGAGACGGTGGACAAGTTTCGGGAGGAGATGAATTCCTACACGCTCATTTCTGCCCCGGCTGTCCTGGGGGGCAGCGCTGGGGTGCCAGTGCCCACAGCCCAGCCAGGGACGCTGCAGCCACCCATGGTGCTGCTGGACTTCCCACCCCTTGCCTGCTTCCTCAATGGCCTCCTTGTCGCCTTCAATGACCTGCGGCTCTGCTGCCCCATCGCCCTGGCCCAAGATGTCACTGCCTGCCTGGAGGACGCTCTTGGCGAGGTGAGGCACCAGGGGATGGAGCTGTGCCTTGTCCCAGGAGAACACGGGGACAGACTCACCCTGCTCTGAATATTCATAGGATAGAGTGATAGAGGTTCAAAAAGACCCTTAAGATCATCAAGTCCAAGGGTTAACACTGCCAAGTTACCACTAAACCATGTTGCCAAGCACCACATCTACATGTCTTCTAAATACCTCTAGGGATGGTGACTCAGCCACTTCCCTGGGCAGCCTGTTCCAATGCCTGATAACCCTTTCAGTGAAGAAATTTTTCCCAATATCCAATCTAAACCTGCCCTGGCACAACTTGGGGCTGTTTCCTCTTGTCCTATTGCTTGTTACTTGGGAGACCAACTGCCCCCTGGCTGCACCCTCCTTTCAGGTAGTTGTAGAGAGCAATGAGGTCTTCCCCTCAGCTTCCTTTTCTCCAGGCTGAACAACTCCAGTTCCCTCAGATGCTCCTCATGAGGCTTGTGCTCCAGACCCCTCACCAGCCTTGTTGCTCTTCTTTGGACTTGCTCCAGCACCTCAATGTCTTTCCTGTAGTGAGGGGCCCAAAACTGAACATAGTGTTTGAGGTGGAGCCTCACCAGTGCTGAGTACAGGGGGATGGTCACTGCCCTAGTCCTGCTGGCTGCACTATTCCTGATACAGGCCAGGATGCTACTGGTTGCCTTGGCCACCTGGGCACACTGCTGGCTTGTATTCAGCTGATCCTTTTCCACCAGGCAGCTCTCCAGCCGCTGATTCCCATTGTCCCTGCAGTTGTGGGGGTTGTCTGCAGGGATAATTAATGACTCCCCAGGGAATTAACACTCTGCCTTTCCTTCCAGGTGACCAAAACCATCCTGGCCTTTCACCGTGCGGAGGAGGCGGCTTTCAGTGGGCGGGAGCAGGAGCTCTTCACCCAGTTCTGCACAGCCTTCCTGGAGGACCTGCTGCCCTACCTCAACCGCTGCCTCCAGGTCCTCTTTCCCCCGGCACAGATTGCGCAGGCGCTGGGTGAGACCCCAAAACTTGCATCTCGTGGGGAAGGGAGCCGTGGGCGGGGGCAGAGCACCTGTGGTTTCCCCCCCAGGAGATAT
>KZ511094.1:5788-26222 GCA_002844005.1 Limosa lapponica baueri | reverse complement strand
AAGAGTCCTTTCACGTAGACCCATGTAAAGGAGTAATACGTACACATTATTTTAAAACTGAGCATGAATACCTGGAAAATTTTCTAGAATTGTATTATACTCAAAGTTTTTCATTCAACTGTCCATATCCTGTTCTTTATTATCTCCAAGTTTCAGTCTTTACTGTTATTTATCACCAACGTCAGGGAGATAGTGTATTTCCAACCTTACCATTACTTTACAAGCGAAAAACATTTCCTTTGAATAAAAGCATCACTGAAAAAAATCCTTCCTTAGATTACATATTTGCAATGCAAGATGCCAATTATTAGCATCTAATTTGGAAACACGTGGTGCGAGAAAGACAGGTGCCTATAGGCTCACGTACGGTACTTACACTTTCAGTGTTACCAGAATCAATTTAAAACCAGCATGTGAAAAAATGAATACATTTAGGTAAGACAGGAAGTAGAGATGGACCAATGAATAACTACTGATAAAATCCCTTTACCTATTACTATTCTATATACATACACAATTTCTAATACAGTCATAACTAGAAGGAAGAAAAATTCATGTATGTATCTAGCCTGAAGAAAAATCTGTGGACTGGAATTCTAACGTGCAGGCTTTGACTCAAGTCAGAAGTTAAAAGAAGCATTCGTATCGGACAGATAAATATGTAAGAATGGACTGTGAATTTAACATCTTCCCTTTCGGAATTTATTGAGCCTCAGGGTTCAACCCCACCCTGCACGCTTGCAACTGTAAGTCAGATTCCTTTTGTTGTTGTTGTTGTTAATAAGGAATGTCTCCAAGCTGTCAAGAGTATTACATGCTTTTATTTAAAATCAAAAGGATATGGCAGGAGATGAAATAGTGTGGTCTTATGGTGGTTCTGAGAATACTTGAAGCTATTAATCATTTTTCCTGACTTACTCACCTGGAAAGACAGTAAAGCAAAGGTATTCCTACCTATCATGTCTTTATTTCAGCGTTTTGTAGGTATTTTTAAGGATTTGATCTGAAAGTGCTTTCCAGAATGATGATGAAAGCATATAATAGATTTTAATCATGTTCTTCCGTTATCATGTATCAGTATATTTTCAGATTAATAAAATGGTTTCTGTCTCCTTTAATTTCTTTAAGTTACAGCAACTAGAAGCTAGGCTTCCCAGACTATAGCACAGATTGAGGTCAAGAGTTTACAAAAATGCTTTTATCACTTAATCACAGTAATCAATCACTGAAATTAGATCTGTAGATGTAGCATGAAAGGCTTCAGAGAAAAGAAATAAACAGCTTGATCCACAAGTGTTTAAAATCAATTAAATAAGGTTTTCATTTTAATTTGCTCCAATTTAAGAAGAGCTTTTAATTTAATTCCCACACTCTTAATTCTCTCCACTCTATGACCCAGTTACACGTTTTAAAAGGAAGCATTTGCTTAAGTCTTTCAGAAACAATGAATTAATATTACTCTGAAAGTGACACTTCACAGTGAGTGCAAAAAATGTGACTTTCATTCCTATCCCAAAGTACAAAGAGTCTGTTTCCATTACTTTTCCACAAATACTGGAAACATACAGTGTTAACATGCAATGTATTTCTTAATTCTTAGTTTACTTACTCTTTTTTTGCCAGACTTCCTCAACTCTCTGAACTTCCCTTTTAATAACCTGCCAAATCATCTGCCAGTACCTTCAGTCCTTATGCCTTACTGTGTCACTCAACTTTGAAGTCAAGTTTCAAATTACCTTTAAGATGCACTCAACTGAATAAACAAACAATCTCAGAAACACGGAGAATAAAGATAAAAGTGTATCACAGTCATTCATTGCAATGAGATATAGATAACTTCCTTCCATAGGAGTAACAAGAAACTATATAAATCTATAAACTACTTAAATCTTCTACATAATATTACATTGCCATAATCACACACCAGCCGGAGGAGGGAGGCTCCTAAGAATTTTAAAAGATAAAATAACTTCAAATAAACTTCTGAACTCCATGAAGTTCCATAAGTCCTTCCGAAGTGTACTAGTCATCAGGGTACAACGGCTGGAAGGCAGCCAAAGCACACAGTACAGCTCAAAACACAAGATTTGTGGGGCTTCAGTGAAAACAAAGACAAGAACAACTTTGCAGTTTAGATGTCATGGTATTTCTATGAAAAAGGGAAGACACTGGTTCTAGTCTTCTCTCTAGGCTGTTTACGGTCTTTATTCAATGTCTGCTGAACAGAAGATGCAAATTCCCAACTGAGCGAGGCTAAGGAGTAAAAAACCCGACATTCAGGGCCCGAGTGCTTTAACTTTGCCTATGTGGGTTCTGGGCGGTAACAGCATCACCTCCTTCTCCTCTGCCACATCTGAATATCAGCAGCTGCTGTGCTAGTTATTTTAAGGCTCAGAGGTACAGAGACAGAGCTCAGCTGCTCACTGCCTTCTCTCTGAATCACATCACGTAGGCTCAAGACAAGCACGTAACTCTTCAAACTGGGTCATTTTTAGGTATGTGTCAGTATCTGAAGAACTCTAACACAGAAATGTCAGTGGGTGACTCACAAGAGGATCTGAATTGACTTCTTCGACTTCAGCATCCGAATTCTGTCTATATACTCTTTTAAGCACCAAAGTGAGCTCCTCAGTTCTTTTCATTACTGAGTATTAATTCAAACTATGAACCTGCACCCAAGCTCATCCAAAATACCACACAGAGGAAGATAATAAATACACCTCTAAGAGAGACTTATTTTGCCTTGTAATGCACTACTGCTAGCATTTGTCATTCCCAGTAAGGAAGATGTTGAGACTCCGTAAGGTATGGATTAGAATACCTTTTACAAGCGATGACAAAGGAAGAAAAAGAGGATTGTATGGATAATCTTACATCTCTTCAGATGCTGGAAAACCCAAGTTGCGCAGCATCAGCCCGAGCTGTAGCCAGGGCACAGCATGATGCACGTATCCTGTCTGTAGTGAGGCTCACTGGCATTATGGTCTCTAGAGCTCTTTTAGGTTTTTCTTAGAAGTAAACACGTCTATTCATCATTTCTGCTGTCAAGAAAAAGGATGTTCACATGAAAACACGCTGCTTCACTTCAAGGTAAAGACAAGGACATGCCAGTGGTATCACCACCAGGTGCCAAGTGAGAGCTGCCTACAGGCTTCTCCGTTACGATTAGCTGGCTAAGTTTATCCTGCAGCCAAGCGCTATGTGCAGAGCAGCACAGGCACACACCTACTCAGGTCAACTGTTATGTGGATCACTAACTCCTCAATGTACAAGAGTCTCCCTCTGAGCATTGCTACATGCCCTCTCCCACCTAACACCAGATGGTAGCAATACAAAGTACTGGGAAAGCAAGTAATGAGGGGAAAACAGAAAGAGAAAGCTTACACCAACAAATTTAACAGATTAGAAGCTTTTTTTTTTTTAGAGGGGGGAATTGATTTATTTCAGTTAAATTTGAACCATATAAAATGACTAGTAAGCTATTAGGTGTACCTAAAATTCCTGGTTCTCAAAAGGGGCAAATCACTATTGCATTTTTCAGCAGAATCACCAGCTTTCACTCCTTGTGTCAGCACAGAACAGGTTCCCCGGCCCCCAGCCGCCTGGTGTTAGTAGCCAACACTGAAAGCTGAAGTCAGGAATTTACAAAAGATGATTTGTGAAAGGAAAGGGAGAGATAATCAGCTCCTGTGATCCAGGACGGGCGCCTAAAATGGTTCTTTGTATTCCACTCCCCTGTGCAATTCCCCACCAGGAGTCCCAGTCTAAGCCTTTACAATTATGCGTTCTGAATATACCATATAAATGCACACCTTTTTAAAAGAAGAACATTTAGCAGAGATCAAAAATTTTGTTCACTTGATAAAATGAACAAGATGCACTAAAACGAGTAATTTGTATGACTGATGACTGAACGTGCATTTGATAGCCTTTATTTCTAGGTTTACATGTACTCTACCTTCCAGATGTGTTCTTTAGTATAGCAAGAGCATCTGGGTAGCCATCCATGTTGTAATCTCCAATATGAAGTGTAATTGGGAATGAAATTTCCGTTGAAGATTTGTCATTTTGATATGGTACAAAGCCCCACAGGGTGTCTTTAGTTCTGAAGTCTTGCAAGACTGGAATCCACTGCAAAATAAACAAACAAAAAGAACAGCTAGGTAAAGAAATCAATTTTATTTATTTAAACAACCTAATTCTATTTAAAACAGCTGACATTTATTCACTACATCAGGATTCATAACCATGTAACATTTTCCAAAGAGGAAATAAGGATTATTTCCTAAGACCGCCACCAAATGAAAAAATTAATTTCAAGTCTTTTTTGTGCACTAAATTATTCCAGAACAGAAAAAAATAGATAAGGTTGTAAGAACAAAGGACCTGCATTTTGGAATGGGTGCAGTGTATAGAGATATTCAGGAGCACCTTCACTGAAATTCAGGCTTGCCTGGAATCTGTATTAATCCTTAAGTGTAGGTAAGCCCAAACCATGAGGGCCTTGAGATCCTGAGTCCCTCTGTTTTTCTTGGAATTGCAAGCAATAGGCAGCATTAAAGCTGGAAGAGGGATGAACCCTCATTAAATTTGTGGACAGCACCAAACTGAGGGATACAAACAGTGTGCTTCAGGGCAGGATGGCCATTCAGAAGGGACCTAGAAAGGCAAAAATGGGCAAACAGGGACCTCAGAACAATCAGCAAAGAAAGTCCTGCCCAGGGGAGTAGACCCCTGCGATGGTACAGGCTGGAGACTGACCAGCTTGGGGACAGCTCTACTAAAAACGATGCTAAATATGGCAGCTACGACAGCAAACAGCACAGCACCGTAACTGCTGCCGATGCTCCTGCTGATTGAGAGGAGTGATTATTTATCTTTATTTAGCACTTGTTAGTCTCCATCTGGATCCTGGGTCCAGTTTCACAGACCACAGTTCAAGAAAGATTGGAGAATATTGAGTGCGTTTAGAGAAGGGTCACCAAGATGGTCAGGTGTTGAGTATTTACTGAAAGGACAGGCCACAGCTACAGGGCATGTTCAGTCCCATGAACTGAGATTTAGGAGGGACCTAATCATGGCCAAGGAGATAACTGAGAGGACTCTACTGAGATACACGGCAGACGAACAAGAGACAGTGGTCACAGACTGACACGAGGGAGGTTCCAACTAGAGATAAACAAACAAACTAACAGTCGCTATGATAATGATAATTTAACTAGGAACGAGGCTCAGAGAAATTGCAGAATATTTGTCCTTGGGGGTCTTGAGAGTTTGACTGGACAAAGATCTAAGCAACATGGCCTGAATTCAGTGTTGACCCTGCTTAAAAGCAGGATGCTGGATCTCCTAAGGTTCATTTCAGCTTGAATGATTCTATTATTCATAGATATTTAGAAGTTCAAGAGCTTTGATTCCCCTCCTTATCTCCGCAGCAGCATCAGATACTGAACTGTTTGATAAGAAATTAAGATTACAGTATCAAATTGAAAGTACAAAAGAAATGCAAAGTATAATTTCTCTAGGACAAGAAATAGAATGTATCTGCACTTATTTTCCAAAGTGCTGCAGAGGTGCTAAATAGGAATTTATCTTAATTAAAATCAAAGTAATTTCACAAGTTGGTATTAAGCTGAAGTACCAGGGTTAACATTTCAATGCTACAAAAAAATTCAGTGCCATTTTTAAAGCCAGAAGTAATTTTATATGTCAACTAACTGACAATGCCTTCGAAAGGACAGAAGGGTGCCATCTTAAAGGATCACTATCACCAACATCAAAAGCACTTAACAGCATCTTAAACGTCCCTCATCCGAGCCTTAATTTAGCTATTTCAGGAACCAGAATGAGATCCCTGACAGCATCGTTTCCCGCTGTGGAGAGACTCCCTCACTAACACAGTCCAGTAACCAACAACATTCCTGCCACGTGGCAATTGCGTGTGATGCTTGGGCTGGTCTCTTGAGATTACACACAATCAGAGCCCACCCACATTATTAAAAAAATATTAAAGAGGACCCCAAGATTATTTAAAAAGTGCATCAACGTCAGCTTTGTTTAATATCACAGATGGCTTAGAAGCCTGGAACAGTTCTGCTGGACACTGGGTATACTCTGCATGTCTGCCCGTGTAAGGGACGACATCTGAACTGCAACGATGGTCTACGACACTCTTAACGAAAACTTGAAGGTGAAATAAAACATGCTTTGACCCCCACCCTCCCCAACATATGCGTGCCTACTTAGTTACTGGTAGCTGCTGAAGGTTGGGAGAAATGTAAGAAACAGAAAATAAGAAAAAAGACTTCCTGAGGGAAATTTTTCAAAGGGTTACATTTCTTAGCATTTGTCGTGCTGAAGACAGATGAAACAATATTATTACAAAATACTATAATTTTCAAAACCACTGATTGAAATCAGAACCATGAAATAATATAGTTTTTACTTTACATGGTATCATTCACGCAGCCATTGCAATGAAATCCTATTATAGCCATCATATACTTTCTAAATGTTCCCACGTATGGCAACACTATTTTAAAGAAAAAAAAAATTAAAAATTAATTTTTAGGCACAAATCCAAATTTGTATTCTGTTTGTACTCTACTGCAAGAGTGATTCACAGAAAGCAATTTTACAGCCATGAGGTCTACAATGAAATGCAGAGATATAAAACAAGAGGTGAGCAGAACAGAAAGATCACCCGTTGCTACCAAGCACCCTCGCTGTGCACGCGACAGCGCGACAGTCCCCCATCCCACCGAACCACCTGTGGGACTTTTTATCACAGCAGGTATAGAAGATTTCAAACATCAGTCTTATTCAAGGTGTAACCAGAGCACATTCTAGCACCACACGGAACTTACTCTGGCAGTTTAAGTTGACAGTAATCCACATTTTTGGTGACTCTCATTCTGTGTATTTCTATTATAAACGGCAGTATTGTGTAATGTAATGCAAGATTAACTGTGCATGTGCCTCAGGACACACCTTTCGGTACAGAAGGCAAAAAATGAAAATATGTTTGTCAATAATAGAAATCTCCTACTTCTTTTGTATTTGATAATCCAAACAATTACTTTAAGCTTCATGTTTGCCGTTACTATTTTAATAGGAAAAAGACTAAAACTAATGTTTTTCTTTTACTCTAAGGTAGAAATAGGTGGGTATAATGAGGACACACAAAGCTGTTTTTTGCAGTTTTTTGGATCCTATGATTTCTGTTACCCAGCTCAGACGATAAAACAGATGAACAAATAATACTCAGAACAACCAAAAATTTACTTCTTCCTTTTCTGTTAAATTCCATTGCATAGCACCACTAATATCTTTACTTAGAACATTTATATAGATATTTTTTCTCCTTCAATCAATGATTTTGTAGGCTAAAGTAAGAAAAATATCTTTAAGTGCTTGAAAATTTGTTTGCAAACACTTCAAATCTTTGTTTTTCAGCAAGTAGAAGAGAGAATACTTTATTGCCCTGTGAAAACGGCATCTTTTTAATTTTGAAAAAGATCTCAGGTGCTTGAGAAAAATTTAAAGCTGCTTGCACTCACCCCAACTGAAAAAGGGCTCATTTCTTTCCGAGTCCATATTCTTCTATATATTAGGAAAGAAAGTTCTCTTGCTCTGAAGCTCATTAGCAGGTCTTTGAGCCAAAACTGTAGGATTTTGCACTCACCCCAGCTGAAAAAGGGCTCATTTCTTTCTGAGTCCATATTCTTCTATATATTAGGAAAGAAAGTTCTCTTGCTCTGAAGCTCATTAGCAGGTCTTTGAGCCAAAACTGTGGGATTAACACATCTCAATTTTTAAACTATGGCTAGAAACCTATTGTAGAATCATAGAATTGTCTGCCCACGGGGGCAGGGAGCCAGCTGTGAGTCAAAAAGCATTTGGAAATTGGTAGCCCATTCTTGGCCAGTACTTGTTCTGGAAATGACAGGGGTTCTCCTCTTTTCTGTGACAAATGCTACTCCATCCTAGAGAAAGATGAGTATCAAGAGTGGCCTGAAAGAACTGGCCACAGCAACAGAGTCCCCTTCCCTGGGGGCTCCCCCTCTATTGTACGTGTGCATTGCAGTTCAGCTGCACATAAAAATAAGCCCAGTGATTTCAGGATGCATTAGGCTTTCAGTGCATAGGAAGGTCACCTGAATTCCGTACGCAGTTGAGTAGCCACTATTGCACAAAAATAAACTTAAGTATATGACCTTTACACCATTTATACCATTACACCATTACCTTACGTTGTTCAAAGCCCAGAAGATGACATTCCCCACATTGATTTAACAACACAGAAAACGGTAACCAAATCAGTAGAAGTCATTTTTGATGCTGGAATGTGGCTCACACAGCCCCATAGCTGCTTTGAGAAAGACGAGCAAGTTAGAAATGATGAGAGGATCTTGTAGAATTTGAGATTTATGAAAATTACAGCAGCTGCAATTCACTCCCCACCCGCCCCCCAACTTTAAACTGTTATAGAGGAATGAGAAAAATCTTCTAACAATGACCAACTCCAGCTGATAATCAATGCTGTCAGATACCTCTCTTGCCTACAGAATGATGCCACAAAGACCTGTGGCTGGCTGTAGGATGCACTGCTGTGTTCTACTTCAGAGCTGCCAGATTTGTAGGAGGAATAAAGCTATAGCCTTTCTATTGTACAGAGAAAGGTTATAAGAATCATCAAGCCCACAAAGAAACTCTCAGATTAAGGGGCTGAAGTAATACTATTTGCCTCAGGAAACAAATGAGAAATCATACTGAATGTTTGACAGAACTAAAAGAAAGAATAGCAATCTGTAAGAATATCATAATATCTAGAGCTTCTACAATAAACAGTACTAGGGACTTTAAAAACAGTTTCGGAGAGAACTCAGTCTGATTTTCAGAATCTAGATGAGAGATGTAAATCAGGTAGCAGATCAGTCTGTAGCTATTGCAGGTGAATTTAAAGAAGTCTGAGGTGACCTAACACCTGCCACAATCCTAAACAGCATATGGGATTCTACTTCAGATCTGACAGCAATTCTTCTGTTGCTATGGAAGCATTCACATTCTTTTAAAATTTTAGCAGGTCTGTATCTCAAGTCATTCATGCGTATTTTGTTGGCCTTTACTTTTGCTCCATCATCCAAAAGAAGAAAATTTATCTGAGATGTTTCTAATCATTAAATAAATTAATACCTATGGTGAAAGATCACCCTTGAAATAGTTCTCCGAGATCTGCTTGGCTTTCCATTCAGCTGTGCCAAAGACATCACGAGAAATATACTGTAGACTGACAGACATCAAACGGGATCTTACCAGAAGAACAAGCCCAAAGCCCGACACGCCACTGCATGCCTCTCCCCAGCATAATTTGTAGAATCACAAATTCTACAGATGCACGTTTCTGATGGCTATGCATTTCATCCCAAGGCATCATACACTGTCACGGGACTGTTTTTCATTTGGTTTCATCAAATGTCACAACAAGCAAGCAGGAAGGACAGAACCAGGTCCGATTACCGTAGGCAAAATATTTTTTGTAAGACAGTCATCTAATTTGTGATCTTTCAGATCTGAGATCAGTAACTTCCTTACAAAAAAAAAAAATTTAAAAAAAATCTGGAAGCTAGAACTCTTAGTTATGCTCTTAACCCTAAAAACCCCCACCATATAACCCTAAAGCAAAAACTGAAGAGAGATAATAGATATACAGCATCTTGAACTCTTTCAATAACAGACTTGCAATCTCTCAGTGTCCCGTAGATTCCCTATAATTACCCTGTTCCACAAGGGATACCATTCCCTTGTTGAAACACATTCTGCACCACCAGGGCTCATTATTATTTCCCTCCAATTGTACGGTACTTAAATAAACAAAAGGAGTTGATTCTGGTCTGTTGCCACAAAGTTTATATTCATCCCTTCTCGTGAAGATTCACTTATTTAGTGAAAGGTCAGAAATTGGGTCATCTGATCTCACAATGACCAAATTAAATGAAATTAACACGTTTCACTTCCAAATAAATATGGGAAGTAACACATTTAGAAGAGATTTCTACCTGAAGGAAACATGCAACACATGGGGAAAAACTGCAGACATTTGAATTAAGATAATGATATTGTCCGCTGTTTCAGAATGGAAAAGATAAAATGCTTTAGAAGAAAAAGCTCCATCACCTCTAGATGAGTTTAAGAGTGCAAGAAAAGAGTATTCTAGATATAATTCTTTAAAAAGGTTAGTCCAGAACAAGTCATTACTGCATGCCATTTGATACTGTCATTTTTAATTAAAAAGTCATTCTGAAATTATGCAGGGAAAATTGCTTTAAAGTTTCTAGGTAACTCCTCGTACATTATAAAACTTTTTTCTAGCAGGATAAGGATCTGTTGGGATCCTCACTTTTAAAAATAAAATGACAATATTTGGCTGCTAATTTTTAACTGAAATGTCATTATCTGAGAAATTATTTTAAAATTGAAATTACACAGTGAAATTGCTAAATTAAGTAAAAAAAATTTAAATATTCTGATGAGTATCAAAAGTCGTATGTTAAAAATCTGAAGTATTTCTAATTAAATAGTTGACCTCTAGCAAAAAAAATGACATAATGAAGGAACAGGAAAACTGCCTACGTGCAATGTTACTTCAGAGCAGGTTATAGTAAAAGACTCTACTTTGGAAAAATTCTGATATTATGCAAATTGACCCACACCTTCCTCTGCCGCTACTGCATCACGAAGAACAGATAAGGTAACTTTTCTGTAGCACACCGCCCAGTCATCCGCTACTCTCAAATAACAGCTTTGTGTCTCTCAACGGTACGTGCTGTTTGTCTGGTTGGTTTTCTACAGTGAAATTACTTTCCATCGAGAACATTTGTCTCAAATTTACTTGAGCAGAAAAACTCAAATGTCTTACTTCGTATATTATCAAGAGTAAGGAACTAAATTTAGAGCTAAAGAGCAGTTGTCTTTTGACGTAAAAGCAGCCCAACTGCTCACCGGTGAAATGTAAGCAGCCCGTTACAGCAGTACCATCAGTGTAACGTGCTTATCAAAAGCCTGTGCTCTCCCCTTTGAGCAGAAAGCAGTGCAAGTATCATGAACCGAGCATCCCTTGCCTTAATAAAGGCTCTGACCAGTAACTCAAACTCTACTGTAACGCTCTGTATCCAGCAACACTATAATCCATTGCCTCTGTTCTGTGTTCACAAGGAACTAATGTAAAAAACACCAAACCAAACCAAAGCACAAAATAAACACAGTGTGCCTGGGGAAACGTGCATTTCTAAGAGAAAAGATGCCAAGATTACAAGGCTGGAAGAGACAGATTACCAAATTTAGAGTTACTTTTTCTTACACTGATGGTACACTCCTTCCTGATTATACTTCCTTAACTGACCGGTAACTGCGTGCTTTCCCTTCCAACACAGAGTGGTTTTCTCGATAGTAGGAACGTGTACCTATCTACAAATTTTGGTTCTTTGAGAAAACCTACACTATAAACTTGGGCTGGACTGTAACAAGAAGAACCTTATCAAAGTATGTACAGCTCCTTGAGCAAACAGTACGTTCACCTATAAATTGTGAAATATAGGTCAGAGGGGGTGCTACTTCCACAAACAAATTTCTACTTTTAATTTGTCAGTAAAGGAACAGTCAGTAATTCATCACCTGGTTAGAAACATGGGGCACACACTACAAATTTCTGTAAGCACACTACTGTGGGTTTTGCTGTCAGCTCTAAGCCAGTACTTTATAGGTCACCTTGGCCTTTAGTTCACGTTGCTAAATATGAATTTTAGTAAAGCATCAAGCAAACATTAGGTTAATATATTGTAAGCTCTTTATTGTAAAGCAGGGAACTGTAAGTACTTAAAACAGATTAACACACATGGTAAAATAAGTGAATAAATAGTAAACTATTCCATGAATTATGACCATATCTCTCAAAACAAGCAGTGCCGTAAGCAAAAGCTGAAATAGTTTACTACAAACCCAGTCTTGAAGATATGGAGCCTAAACAAATCTTCGTATACTATTTGGAAATTTCCTTAATTAATAACAATCAAAGACACAGTAGAAACAAAGGGTAAGAGGTGTGGGCTGGTTCAACTTGATATATATGTGTGTGCATGTATATATATATCTCTCTCTCTATAAAAACAAAAAAATAACTCCCTAACTTAAACCAAAGAAGATTATTTGAATTAATTATATCTGTTTCTGTTTACCACAAACCTTGTCATCTCACGCTAGGGCAGCTATGGTGCTTAGAATGCAGTCTTTTGCAATCAAGAAAGTGACTCATCAGAAACACCCATAATTTTCCTGAGTAGAATTGTGCATTACGTAGAATTCTAGG
Organism: Limosa lapponica baueri; assembly: GCA_002844005.1. Taxonomy (NCBI): domain Eukaryota; kingdom Metazoa; phylum Chordata; class Aves; order Charadriiformes; family Scolopacidae; genus Limosa; species Limosa lapponica. The sequence goes on along the minus strand of KZ511094.1, from coordinate 13,858 downwards.
TATGCAACCTCTTCCAAACCCATATTTTTTTAGATAGGTAACAAATAAGTAAGTAAAAGTCTCTTATACTCAATAATTACAAGTGAGGAAGTTTCAGTTTTCTTTCATGGAAAATCACTTTCCTATTTCATATTATTTCATAAAGCACAGTATTTTCCTTTATCTTTGCAATTCCAAACTTACAGTACCTGATCCAATCCTAGCTTAGTTAAGTAGATGGCACTTTTTTGACACGTTGCATCTTCACAGACTGGTAATAAATGTTCACTTTGTCCATCCCCATCTGTCAAAGAAAAAAAAAAAAAAGACTGTCAGCTTTGTCTTTGCAAAATCAGAAACCCTGTTTGCAAGAGGTAATCAGCTGTGAGTAATTTATTATTTCTGTAAATGTGAAAAATTACATAAGGTAAACTAGACCTTTCCAAAATGCTTAACCTAATCATCTCATCTGGGTCTTCTGTTTGAAGATTATCTTTGTTAATGCATTTTCATCTTGACCCGTAATACAGAGAAAGTTTTAAATTTTACTTCTGACGATAATGTGATATATTTAGAAGAATAAGCGCTTAGTAATTTACTCAATCTCCATTTAGTTTGGAAGAAAATTACCTTTTATATAAATCCACCATCACAAATCTCCCACACAAACTTATTTAATTTTCTAAACTACTTGTAAACTCTGTGCTGTCAGCAAGACTTTAAGAAGAGTCATGAGTTCACATATAATATATTAACCTATATTAAAAGATAAAGTACAACACTGGAAAGTTGATTAACACAACAGCTAATAAATTCCAAGCTTATAGAATTAGGCAAATTTACAGGTAATTTACAGGTTTTCAAAAACATTCTTCAAGCACCTTTAATCCATGCGTTTCCAAAACCTTTAGTAGAATAATAACCTTCTAACGTCTAAACAAGCAATACCTATTTGCATCTAGAATTCTGACACACAGCGCATATAATGAAAAAAAAAAAAAAATCAATTTACTGCTCGTTATCTACTGCAGAAGAAACCCCTCTGTTCATATTTTAGCCCTGCAGCCCTGCATTGCATATGCCGAAATACTGCCCTCCTACTAAGAGATAAACCATCACAAGTTAGCGTGTATGGGCCGAGAAGGAAGAACAGAGAGTCAAAAAGCAAGCAGTCAAAAAGCAGCAGCTAAAATTTCTGCAATAACGATGACTGCCGCAAATCCTGATTATAACCAAACCCGACTTGCTAGAGAGATGGAACGCCCCGGACCAGGAACATTTCAGGGAATCTGCTTTTCCAGGCTATGAAATCAAAACTCTTATCATAATAAAAAAAATATCATCTTTTCAAATTGCCCCTTAGCCCCTGCAGTTCTGAGGAGCTTGGTATTAATATTTTAAGTGGATTTTCTAAGTTGCTTGATGAAATCTCCTTAGTTAATAGGCAAATCCTAGATTCTTGCCAGAGTCACGGAATCCCTTATTCATTTCCCAATATACTACTGACCACAGCCTAAATGTTCTGTCATACTTTACCATAATGGAAGAAACACCTTCTCAGCCTGCCATATCTTATTTCTATGAAGCTGAACCTCCTTTTAGTGTGTGTATATATATATTTTTTTTATCTGTGCAGAGTTAAGTTTTCTAGGTCCCACCCTTATTACATAAGGAAGTTGGGAGATTAAAAGTAGGGTTCTAAGGGGGAGGAGGAGTGATGAAAATATCAGACTTCCCCAAATATCTCCAAGTGCTAAAGCCAAAGAGTCACCTTTAGTGGCTTCCTACATCCCATCTGCCTCATGAACTATTTTACCTCACCAGTAACCCCCTCCCAAACCGGCAGCTCTGCTATCAAGGAGAGACAATTTAGGATGCTGAGTAGCCTGGGTGATAGAAATCCAGTAAATTCGCATCCAAAGAGATGGGAAAGGAAATGACCACTGAACAGAGAAATTAACACAGCAACTATTGAATTTGACCAGTCTGAAATCAGTGCCAACTTTTGAAGCTATTTTTTTTCTTTCCACATCATTCAAGAACAACAATTAAAACATGTTGCTCGTTTTATTTTTTGCTTATATGAACTAGAATAAAATCCTGTTTAGACTGCAGACTTTTTCTAAACTTAAAATGGGAGAAACTGTTTAATTTGCAAATTATAAACTATGTTAATATTGAAGGGCTTGCTAGAACAGAATAAAGTTGCAGAGATGTCAGTGTTTTGCGAAATATAAAATTTAAATTATGCCCTAATCTTTTAAATACATTTCTACAGAAGTTTTAGTCCAAAGTAATTTTAGAAGACTTTCAATAACACATGAGGACGAAGAACCTTCAAATACTAACTCTTTTCTTGCTCTCTGTTAGAAAGGGACAAGGACAAGGATGTTCTCATTTTAAATTATGCTATGGAGCAGAGGAGAATATAAAATGTTTGATTCTACTTAAATTGCAAACATTCATCTTGCTATGCTGATAACTCGGTTTGATAGTCTGGGTAATTAACATTCAGTAATACTGCAGTATATTGACAGGAACAACCCACGGAGCTTTGAAGAATAATGAAACTATAGGGCAGTAAGAAGGATGGAACTTCCACATAATCAGATAAGAAGCCACCGCCTTACAGACGGAAGTCTTATAGAGAAATTACAAGTTTAAGATTTGATTAAAATAATTCAGTACAATCAAAGAATGAACAGGAGGTACATATGCATCAAACAACACACCTTTGCCCCTGCAACTGAAAATAACATGATACAAATTCCGCATTAGAAGGACATGGTTTCCCCAATTCCTTTGGCCAGAACCTACAGGTCCATTTAAGTAATTTTAGGCTCATGTTTTCAGTTGTAATATCTCTTCAATTAGTATTTCAATAAAATACATTTTATATGGCTCTACAGAACTATGGCTTTACAGTGTGACACTTCTATTCCGAAGTGCTGTAGGCTGTGGGGTTCAGCTAAAGGTGACCACATGGTGAGATGAGTGAGGATACTGAGCCCTCATTTCCACTTCTATTTCCTTCCCTCCCCCTCAGAAGTGCCCAGCTCCCATCAGCTGGTTTAGTTCCAGAATGGCTCGCTGTGGAATCGGGTAACAATTAGCATCCACACTTCGGAGAGAGTAGAAATACAGGAGCAGGGAAAGGAAAGGATAAGCTTGGGCCACATAACTACTGATTTCTAAGCGTTTGTCGTGTTGCAGAACTGCTTTCTCAGCTGAGAGACAGAAAAACTCCTAGCTTCAAAAGCAGGTATTAGGAAGCAGAATCTAAATAAAAGCATGTCCTTAAAAACTTCTTCATGTGGTTCCTAAGTGTATAGTTTTCCACGCACTTCATATTCACTTTAAAAAAAAATAATTAAATAAGTCATGTTGCTTTTGACGTGCTACCTGATTTACACAGAAATTACTTCCTGACATTTATTCGTCATACTGGGTGATTATAAAATACAGCTGAAAGTATTTTAACTATTATATGCCTAATGCATAGAAAATGATTATTTTTTTCAAATTAGGTATTTATTTAGACATAATTAAAAAAATAATATGTTTTATATACTGCAAATGAGAATTGTGCCCATTATTGCTGACCAAGAAGAATATAGCGAAAGAAAGCTGGAACAATTAAAGCATCTAACTTTCCAACAAACATTTACAGTATCCACGATAATGGGCACTTCATAAATCTGCCTCACTGAAGAACTTCATAACTGTTAGCATTTTTAATCCAAAAGAAAGGGTACATATTCAAACTGTAGAGCAGGCAAAACAAATTTTCAGCTTAAAAGGCATCAAGTGAAGCACCGACAATGAGAGTGTAGCTGGAAATAGGACATCAATGGAACAAGAGTATCACCTGAGTTGTTGTAGAGTAGTTTCAGAAAACCCAAAATTAGTTAAATACAGTACTACAAAAATGTAGCAACCAAAAGAAGGAAAACCCAACATTCTTCACCTTTATCATATTATTATCTCTTATTTCTTCTCTAGTTTTTATTGCTAATGCACATCTTAAAATGTACAGATCCATCTTTTACTCTTGAAGTTATTTGATCAAAAGCAATTTTCTGAAGAAAAATTAGAGATTGTAAAAAATGGTAACATGTTTTAGAAACCAACTGCAGCAGTTATCATCTTTGACAAAAATAAAAAGGAATAAGCAAAAAGCCCACCTAGAACAGTTGCTCAAACTATAGAATAATTTATTTAAATGCAAATCTTGCATCAATCCTTGCTCAAAAAGCTCAAGAAGAGAAAAACAACTCCCCCAAACCCCAGCCCTAAGCACAAAGCTAAAGCAGAATCTGTTTCACTATCCATTGCCATTTCAAACTGTCCTCATCTGTAATAACTAGAAATACAATGTTTCCTGTATTTCGGAAGCTTTTTCAAAGGCACTACGTGAAACCAACAAATTGATACAGCAGCTTTTCCAGTTTTGAAAGAAAATGATTTATTCCTAATCCTTCTGTGACTCCCACCTTGGAAGCACCCACTGAAATACAAACCTTTGGCACAGCTCTACTCATCTTGAAGACCACACAAAACGCTCCCAGCACTTACTTGCTCACAGAAGAGCTCAATCGCTCTAACAACAAACTTACTTCGGACATACAATGCTAACTTTTCTCGTCTTCCTGCTTGGTTTCAATCTCAATTTAAATGAACATCCTTAAATTTTAGTAAATTCCACCACAAAGGAGGAGGAAGCCAGAAATTAAAAAGGAGCATCATTAGCACATTTCTTCTAGTGCAATTAGGTATTCATTGGTGACAAAACATGCATTGGTGACAATGGCTGGATGAACCTGTCACACCAGCTGAAATAAACCGGACTAGTTTCAGATTTAAAAAAAAAATACCTTGCCTGACATGTCTTTAATAGGGTATTTCAGCCTAGGTCTACCTAGGAAATCTATTTCTAGAGATCCTCTGTAGCCTTCACTCAGCTCCTAGGGTCTACTAGTCTATCCTTCTATTACTGTATGGATTTTAATCACAGTTCAAATTGCTGGAAGTCTCAAGGTTCTCCTCACTTGTAATTTCAATGTAATTCGTAGCACTAGATGTGGCTAAACGACCCGAGACTCCACATGTCCTTTGCTGGCCCTGCTCAGCTTAAAGCACGTTTGACATCCAAATACAAACTCAGCTGGTAGCCAGCATGTTCTCAACACACGATTCTGGCTTGGCTGGGATAGGTAAGAGCTACACAGTTAATAAAGATCAGATTTTATAGGCGGGTGGGAAAGGCTAGAAAAAGAACAGTCCCACATACTCATCAGCTGCAAATCTGTACTTATGTCAAAATATGGAAAGACAAAATTAGCAGTCTTATGCCATCTAGGAATCATGTGAGAATCATTACTTACTGCCTGTTCACTGTATCTCAAAGAAAAGCCTTCTTTCCGACATTTTCCGCAAAGTGCTAGCAGTCCAATCCACAACAAGAGTAACCCAAAAGACACAGATTGTGCAGATCACTGGGAGCACACCCCATACGGAGAGATTGTATGAGGAAAAATGACTTGCAGCTGAAGCTTTAACATTGATTTTGAACATTCACGCTTGCAAAAAACATAGCTCAAATCTTTCCAATCTATTCTAAAAGTAAATTTGAGTGGGAGGAAGCAGAAGAAACCCTTCTAAATCAGATTAAGAACAACATAATGTTATTAAAAAGGGTCATATGTTCAAAATGCAATGCTAGTGTACTGTAGCATAAGCACACGTTTTAAAACAAACGCACAAATGGCGCCTCAGTGGTTGCTCTGAGATTCATTGACCCTGAGGTCCCAGCATCTCCCTGAATCGCGCATCAACATGTAGATGTTGTGCTGTCTGATAATTCGCAATGGTGACACCAGAGTTTGTGTCGTTTCAGCTCTGACAGTTAAGAAATTGCTGTAGCAGGTCTATTAGATATCAGCCCTTTCAATTTGAACCACCTGGATTATCATCTCACATTGGCATAGACCTTTTGTGATGGGGGGAGGAACGTGGTCAGTTCTGTCTTCCTGCTTTTAACAGCTGTATAGTTCTGCTCAGTGTGATCTTACTTCTCTTTTAAAAACAACAATTGAGTCAACTTCCTTTTACGAGACGACAGACTGATTATTATAAATTATTACAGTTGTGCTAAATAAAAAGAGATTGTTTTCTGGCAAATAAAAATAAGAAAACTATGCAGGCTAAGACAGTGAGAAGAGCACAGCTTTCATAATTCTCAACCTGATGCTACATAAAAGCAAGACACTTCATATACCACGACGTCCTGATGCCTTGAGAACCTACTGTTCTCTGGAGAATACACATTCTAAACTCACCACAGTCCCTGTATTATTACAGACTCTGTCAGTGCAGTTTTCTCAATACCCTTCAAAAAGGTGAGAAAATAAATGTCCTCAATACAGTACAATAAAAGCCAAGAAGTTTTTCTCTGCTGTTGATTTAAAGTCCAAATAAGTATAAGGCATCTCTTGTTTAATACAATACATCCTAATGAAGCTTTATATGCTTTTTATTTCACCATCCATATAGCTTGCTCACACACCTCCCTCATGGCTTTGCAGAGTTCTCGTTCTCCTTTGTCACGAGCCTTTCATCGTAAGTTCTAAAGCATAGTAGGAAAATAAGTTGGAAAAAGCTCAGTTATGGTAGAGCTGAAAACAATAGCCTTCTGGGGCAGGCAGGACGACTACAGCCAATACAATTGAGTTTGATATTCAAACAAAATAAAGGTTTGTTTGAAAGCTGATTATCTTCAATTTATCTTCTGAGGTAATAAAGTGATTAGAATTCTTTTGTCACTCTCTGCCTTTATGTGTTCAACGAGATGGTCGTGACAGAGACAATTATCATAAATTACTAAGACAACAACGCATTATTAAAAGAATCAGTGTCAGCTGCTTTTAGAAAACATGAATCACAACTTCAAAAAACAGATGCAAAGAGCTTTTACAGATGATTCTGGACATTAAAGAAAGCCTTAGAACACTCCCCTTCACACTAAATCAATTCTGACTAAGTCTGTCTGTATCCTTCCAAAGAATCCATATTCGCACCTCCGCTGCAAGAAAAGCATTTAAACCCAGCGTGCCAGCAAACTGCACAAAGGCACTTCCAGGCTGCATTGCATCCAGCGGCGCGGTCTTCTATCTGAAATGGAAAGACTATATCAAATGTACTAGCTGGAATCCAAGCAGGAAAAAGAAATTAGATGAAATACAAAGTGAGATCCCCCCTGCACACTAAACAAGAAATAACACTGAAATTCCTGTTGCAGTTTATGCTGAAAACTACTGGTTCCAACTATCTCATATTGTTAAAACAGAAACCACAAAGCCTGACTGCACAGCTTGGAATTATCTAACGTTACACATTTTGAAAGCTCATATAGCATCAAACGTTCACACACTAACAAATGAAGGGGGTAACACTAATTAAAGAAAGCCGCTTGTGCGACTAAAATTTGGGTTGAGAGTTCTTGTTATATTATCCGTGAACATTGTCAAAGAAAAATTCAATCCTGAGGAGATTAAGTTGTTCAACAAAGAATGAGTAAGCAAGTGGCACGTGCACCACTCCTCTCATTTTATTATTGGAAAGAAAGATCTTGCAAAATTAGACAATCTAATCCCATCTGTATCTTTATTATATTATTCATTATTTACCCTGTGCAAATTCAGGGAAAACTAGAACTGTATTAGAAAAAAAAACAAACCAACTCTTGGATTTTCAATAATACCATTGGTACAATTGTACCCGGCTACCACTGAGCGGCAAGGGGATGGGAAACAGTTCAGAAACATGGGATTTCTGGGGGTGTCATATCAGGACAGATGCCTTAAGGATCAGGAAGTGCAGCATTTTCAACAGCGAAAGGAACAATATGAAATGAGAGTATAGAAGACTGCTGACTAAATGACTGTGTGATAGGGAAGAACAGGCTCCCAAGGGGCTCAAAGGTGAATTTGAAAGTACTTGAGGCTACCGCATTCAAAAGCTTCCTAGACAGACTTTACACAAGTGCTTCATCTTAATGTCGGTCCTATTCTCAGATCCACTCTTGCTTGCTTG
>KZ511090.1:15052-26528 GCA_002844005.1 Limosa lapponica baueri | reverse complement strand
TATTCCTCTTTCCCTTTGGGTAAGGCTTGCCCTACCAGTTGCCACCAGGTCTAATGTCCTATAGAACATCCCATGATGAAAGAAGCCAAAGTTTAGTGAAGGACTAGCATATCACAACACATCAGAAGACTGTTCGGTGGAAGGAGTCATGTGAAATGAAATGCATCAGTTGAAGAGATTCCTTGTTAAGTACTTCAGAACTGCTGGTACATGTTTCAGTTGAAGTAGTACCATGGTTTCAGCACTAACAAGTTGGATAAAGCATGTCTGTTATTTAGACTCCCTAATTCTTACCATATGAACAGAAAGAATCATCCTCTGCAAGTCTTCTGCACCTCATACCAAAGGGCCATCTTAATGTTAAAATATCTCCTAAATAACAGGGGGAATAAAAATATAAATGCCTGGGTTTAGTTTGCGTTCCTTTTTTTTCTTCCCTAATAAAAAAACAGAAACACTTTCCTGTGGTATAAGAACTCAGCCACTCAAACTCCAAGCTTGTTTTGAAGTATCCTACAGGCTCATCCAGCACACTGGTTACTAAGAACTTCATCCTATCACTAGAATTTTGTGTGGGTAGTAACATTTGACATCTGAGAAGAAAGATTATAGTATACAAACTCTGAACATAGAAGTGATTTACAGCTGACAAACATGAAGAGCAATATATTTATTTCAACTATGGATTTATGAGCTGAAAAGATGCCAAATCAAGTACTACTATCCCTCCCCTATGAAAGCCTCTCTAGTTTTTTCTGTACCCATGGATAAGTTATTTGCCTACAATTGTGCAGAAACAAGCAGCACTGGCAGGTACACAAACACACAAATACACATATATTTGGTTGGATGGGGCTTTGAGCAACCTGATCTAGTGAAAGTTGGACCAGATGATCTTTAAAGTCCTGTCTAACACAATCCACTCTGTGATTCTATGACAGATATAAACACATAAATAAAATTTTAAGTTACCTTCACCTACAATGCTGCAGTGATGCAACTGCAGATTATTCAGGAGAAGACTGAAAAAATCTGAAATTTGTGGTAACTGCCTATTCAAATGACTTTTGTTAAGAACGGGACTGCAAACACTGCACAGTTTCTGCCAAGAGGAAGCAGCACATGCATAAATGCGATCAATTCTAGGGATCAGACTATCATACTTTATGGTGATTCTGGAACTGAATAAAAATGTTTTTAACCTTTCAGCAAACTCCTGTATTTCTACTTGCGTCAAGAGACAGCAAACTGCAGTTTCTATTTATAAATAATTATTAAAACACTTTAGCATCAACAAAGGGACAGACTATTTACCATAATATAGAGCAAAAAAAGGTTTTGCTAATAAGTTCTGAAGACAAGAACTTGTTATTATAGCATAAAACCAGGGAAGGTGACATAGGATATCAGGAATCCTAAAAAACCTAAAAACGCTATAATAGGAAACTATCAACAGTAATATTGGTTTGAAGAATTATTCCATTCATTCAGAATTAGATAGGTAGTTTTACAAAGGATACTAATTTTTCACAAGTCTTCTACCTCAGGCAAGAGTTTGAACAAGTTTTGTCTAAACCATCTTTCAGCACATATCCTTACCATAGCTCTACTGAAGTTAGAAACAGTATTTCAGGTGAAATGTGGATTTTTTTAAACACTTTTTTAAAAATTAATTTTATTAACTTGAAGCATTAGTATAGTTTTACAAGAACACATGCAAAAGGCAACTTGAAGACTGTTTTCAAAATTCTTACAAAAAGGATTAAAAAAAATAAAACGAAACGGTCAGAGAGAAATCCTGGAAGTATAGTTTCCAATGTTTCCTATCCATGCTTGTTTTTTCCCTCTTGAATTCGCAAAACATAGCTATTACTGAAACAACAGTAGAGTTGTTTTTTATTTCCACTCTTTATTTCCACTGCATTTTCCTCACAACATACATCAAAGCAGTCTGTCTCACTTAATCCAATTTAACATTTAAGAACTGTTCTTTTTGCAAGAGATGCAATTTGAAATAAATTTTGACAGTGTGTAATTCAGCCATGTTGTAAAATCAGCAGCAAGAACTTCACTAGAGCCATATTATAAAAGAGTATTTTAAACAGACTTGCTTATTTTTTTTAATTTTGGAGATTTAATGACCAGCCTCCTAGAAAGAGAGTACCATCTTGCAAGACTAACTTTCAGAACTTTCACACTACAGTTCTTAATTGAAGTAAAAGCACCAGTAAAGAGAGTAGGAGAGCCCAGGTTGATGGCCATGTCAGAATGCACCTATTTCTGATTTAAAAAAAATGTGTAACAGGTTAAATGCTAGAAAGATGTCATTTCCTCCAATAACTTATAAAATCATTTTTAGCCTTGTCTGCATTACTCTTATGCTTACATAAATAGTTACTGTGGGAGATGCAAGGTACAGAAATTGTTAAGCCTGTTCGTGGCTGCATGTCAGCACCCGTCCATCACTAGCCTGGAACACACAAAAAACCAAGCAGGATTTTTCACTTTCTATGGAAAAACACCAAACAACTAAAACCCAGGGGAATTGCATTTGACACTACCGTACCAGACAACTGCTCAAAATTACAAGAAGAATATACTATATCCTGTTTGGAAATATTTTGCTGGTATCTGCTCCTTGAAAAGCCTTGCATTACTGGGAAAGAGATCACCTTCAGAAAGTTAATTCTAATCACCTACAATAAAGGGTAGGGTGTTTGTCTTAAACATTCACAGAAGTACGCATTGCATTCTTAAAATAAAATCCATAGGTGAAAAACAAACAAATTGTGAGATTTCACAAACGTCTTCCAGCCCAATAACACAGTCAATGGATTTGACTAGCACCACAGCAGTGAAATTGACTATTAAAGTTTGGCTGTCTAGAAATCAAGCACTGAAAGAGGCAAAGTCTCTCCAGATAGTAAGAACTACGTTTTTGAAAGTTTAGGTATCTAGAGTCAAACTTCTACTTTTTAGAAATATACCAAGGAGGCACTTTAGAAAGTGCCACTACTGCAATCAAAGAATCATTTGAGACTTTTTGGTCAACCACAAAATACGCTAATATCATCTCATTGTCATCTGACTTGCTTGCTATTTTATGCTAGCCCTCGGTATATAGCAAAATTCCATACCCAACATGAATGTGGGATTCTGGCCTCACAAAGTGGCAGTCTCCACAAGTGGCATACCACAAACATAGTTCCAAGGGATTCCCCATGAAATGTGTAGCGTTTACACATATCAAAGATTTTACTCAGTGGGCCACAAGCGGAACCAGAGAGTAAACAGTAAACTGTCCAAGATAAACTACCTGGAGGTGACTCAACTAGCAGGTCAGCTGTTAGCCTTGCAGGGCATAATAGCTATCTGAACATCTGTACAGTGAAAGCACAGAAGTACCTCAGATATACTTCACTTTACCTTCTTTTTTTTATGATCTAGATTAAAGTTATTATAGATAATTAGCAGTAACTTTTGACCATAATAGCAGCCAAAAACTACGTATGTATACTGTAGTGCAGCGTGTCCTGTAGCCCAGCCTGCAAGCCCTCAATATTATTTCTTTCCGTCTTTCTCTCCCAGTTTCATCCCACCAATCTTCATATAATCTTTACCTGGTTGCACAATACCATTGTTTTCACCTGCCACTCAAGTATCTCTTAGAGAGAACATCTGGCTTTCTTCTTTTGCAGAATCTTTCATGTGGATGACAGTATTTTCAGTGCATTCGAACACATGACAATATTTTAAGTATGTATGAACACATCATAAGAGAACAGGTATTGACCTTCAGGGTCACAAAGCCCCAGGTCGTAGCAGGTTAGTTTTTCCTATTTATTCTTCAGTGGGGCAGGAAAAAAGCCCTTAGAACAAATTGACTTAAGATTCTTAGCAAACAAAAAGCAGAAGTTGAAGCCTGATCCATCAGATACCTCAAACGATTTTCCACAGTCTCCTACATATAAAAGTTAGGTAGGAATCTCAACATAACCTGTAGGATATTCTATTATTAACTCTCCAGTACCTATCCAAACAGTTCAATGAACCATTGTGTGAGAAGCTTTAACATGCAGTTACGGAAATGAAACTCTACTCTAGAAGCTTACAGAGCTATGAGATCTACGCATAAACAGTCTTCCCATAAAGATATTTCTTTTCTAGCATGAAATTAAGATCATAGAATAAGGATAAGGATTAAGGATAGAATTGATCAGAGGATTAGAAGTGCCTTAACTGTTAACAAGTTAAGTGAGCTTCATCTATTTTCTTGCTGACTTCACAAATGGTCAGAGGACTAGCACCATGACTAGATATTAAGAAAGAAGTTACGTACTACACAGAATTAGCAGTTACGCTACGCAGACTGCCACCCAGAAGGTGTAAAATTGATCTGGATGCCTCTGCTACTTAACACAGAAAGATCTGTGAATGTTCTCAGTGGTTTGACATTATGCCTCAGTGGCATCACCACTTCATGCAGCAGAAAAATGTAATTACCAAATAATTAAGGGTGCTAATTTTGACACTGATATTAAGTAAAAATTTTAAAACTAAACTTCATCACTTACGTTTTACCAGAATCACTTTGTACATTCAAAATTGCCTAAAAAAGTAAGAGCTGCTAAATGAAAGTGAGAACAAGAACCCCATTACATACTTTTTTTTAATCAATGAAATCTGGTAGAGAAGCCCTCGTCATAACATATATATTTTAGAACTGAGACAGCGTCCCTTTGATCTTATTTCAGCAAATTCTGTGCTAAGAACACTGTAAAACACAGCTCACGATCAAATTACAGAACTATAATGTGAAGTTTTGTAGCTGTTGAAACCCCAAGAAAACAACGCAACTAATGTTTAATTTTACTTAGATTTTGTATTTCAAAGTAATAAAAAATAATAATCTTAGAATAAGCAAACTAAGCACAAAACAAAGAAGCAGCATACAATACAGTGCATCCTGAAAGTAATATGAAATACCTGAACCTTATCTAAAAATTACGTTTGAGAAAAATACAATTCAGAAGTTAAACCCTGGAAATACCAAAAGTTAAATGCAACTTTTTGCACGCAGACACTGCTTAATAAGTTAAAAAAGGCTTCTAAGGTTTTTGGTTTTTTTTTTTAAATACTTTATTCTACACAACTCTGGAATTTTTTTTCTCTTGTTCTAAAGCATGTAAATCATTGCAAACTTTTTTCCCTAGTAGGATCCTTGGAACTTGCCACAATGCATTGTTATTTAATAAGAGTTAAAACAAATATTAAAGGCAAAGCCGTGCACCCATTACCTGTGCTTCACTCAAATGACATAATGGCTTTCTTTATACAAACACAATTAATTATTTCCATGTTCCACCTCGCTTGTCTGGCTCTGCCCACATTTATTACACATCTGTTACCCTTCCAGATTGGCTAGGTCTTTTTACCTGTCAAAACCACTTGTCACTCTACCACAGTTTCTAAAGCTATCTGCCACTGCAGAACACTGAAATAGAGCAAATCGAGAAGCCATTCACTTATTTCTAAACTTTGTTTCAAGACCTTATTTCCCAAGCGTGGCCTTACACTCTTTCTGTGTTACCCTTCTCCCTGATTTCAGCCTTCAGTCTTCCATGTATTTATGTAAGTCGTTTTACCATCACTTTACAGATAAATTCCTCCAGTCATTTGACAATGACCATTTCAAACATCTGCCCAACTTTTTTTACATAGTTCTTCATACCGATACTCTCTTGGGATCACTGCAGCATTTTTTTCCTGTCCTAGCATGTTTACAAAACTATCTATAGTACATAATTTTCTGTGGCTTCTGTTTTCAAAGGGCTACTTGTCACAAATAGCTTTTAGCCATCACCTCTGAAAAACAAAACCAATTAAAAAAAAAAAAACACAAACCAAGCAGAACACAGAGTAGAAACAGAAAAAGTCTCACTGGTTGTCTTCAGCAGCACAACAAACGACACGCTGGTATTGATGCCATAAAAGACAAAATCAGGACTCAATAGTCAGGATGACTATTAAGCAGGTATCCTTTATTGCAGCACTGGACACACAGGGGATCGCTCCTCCAAATGTGCACACCAGACAAAGTTAGTTTAACAACATATATGCACACCACACATACATATTCATGCAAGAACTAATTAACATATTCATTAGTTTCCAATAATTCACTACCATATGCTACCTCCCTCTTGGAGCTCCCCGTTCTTCAGAGATAAGTTCCTTCTACAAGATAACATTGTGCTGGCCTACATGATTGCTACCTGCACACGTGCCTTCCTGTATCGTTACTTATCATAGTCCTGCACGGGGGTAGGCCCCTGTTTGTGGTCAGCCAAGTTAAAGAAACAAAAACACACAATATTTGCTAACTCAGGACTTAGGACAAGAGCAGCCTAGTTATGTCAAGCAAACCTTCAAGCCATACTTAGCCTTATTCTTTAATTCAGTATTTTATGTTGAATTATGGTTGCAATCCTATCCAGACCAGACAATGCTGGATAGAAAGAAAACAAGCAGGGACCTAGGGAGCTCTGCTGCATAATGCCAGTGGGTCTCTGCTAAGTATGTATGAACAGGAATTGCTCAGTGTTCAGAGTTGAAGTTTTTCATTAGCAGTTCGCTACCTTTTTTAGTAAAAAAACCACTTTGTCCTTATAAGAGACATATATATATACTCTTTATACTCTTCAGTTACACCTCTCTGATGTAAAGTTTCAAGTATTGGATCAAGAAGGCTACAGCTTCTTTCTGCAGAAAAAGAAAAAAAATCAACTTTTTCCTAGTTATAGCCTCATAAAGACAATTAAGCAATTTTGATGGAAGTTTTATTAGAAGTTCACTCCAAAGGGCTTAAAGCATATATCCAGAATAAGAGATGCAAGTCTTAATGGCCAGTCTTGGACAGTCAAAAGCAATTGCAAACAAGCCCGACCAAATTTGAACATGAAGTAGTTTCCAGCATAAGCAGAACCATGGGCAGATTCAGAGCATCACAGTCGTCCTGTACCACAAAATTCTTAAATGCCCTCTTTAGAAGAATTTCCCAACCACAGTATCATCCCATCAGTCCAA
The DNA here is from genome assembly GCA_002844005.1 of Limosa lapponica baueri. NCBI lineage: Eukaryota > Metazoa > Chordata > Aves > Charadriiformes > Scolopacidae > Limosa > Limosa lapponica. The sequence goes on along the minus strand of KZ511090.1, from coordinate 19,442 downwards.
AATGCAATAAAAGGAAGTAATTTTCAATCCCTCATCTTACACCAATCTCTTTTGACTGCCTTCTACAGTTCTTTCCATCAGTTTGTTAGAGGATGGACGTTTCTCCACAAAGGTTTAGAACCAGTGGTCCTCTTCCACCCAACAATCTCTCATTTACAATTACCAATGATCTCTCATTTACAATCACATTCATAAGGCCATCAAAATTAATAAAAAGCCAATACCAGAAATTCAGTCCATTAGCTACTACCTTAATGAAAATCTAAAGGTGAATATGCTTTCTAACATATTGACAGCTCTTGGTTCACAATTACTCATGGCAGTGAAGTACTGAATCTTCATTAATGAAACACATTTGCCAGAAACCCTTAAATGGTATTTGACAAGTCCAATCTTAAATTATTTTAAGTATTCAACAGTTTTAGCCAGCCAACAGCAAAACACAAGGCACACGTAAAAAATAAGAAACTGCAGTTTACTTAAGTTCAAGAGAAAATGTTTTAAAAAATATTATTCAAGATACTAGTTAAGCCATCCAAACTATTGCCTTGGAGCATAGTTTGCCTATTAAATGAGAGTAGTATTTTCCACTACAATACATAAAACTCAACAGCTCATACACCATATATATTACTAGCTACAAATTTAAAAACAAAGGATTTGGAAGTGTTTTTAAAATCTCCTTCCAGTTTAAAGTAATTTTCCCAAATTCTGCAAATGGACCAAAATTAGTTAATATTGTTAAGAAGCAAAGTTCTGCCAAAGAGGCTGGCAGCCTGTTTTCTGCAGCCAAAGAAGTTTTCAGAGCAGGAACAGTTCTCATTCACAGTCTTCTTACGTCAATCATACCTTTTATCACAACTAAGACTTGACTTTCTCTGCTCTACATGGCATGCAATCTGTGACAACAAAAACTACTCCCTTCAGGCATTGTCAATACCCTTTTAGAGACTCCAGCTGTAAACAATGCACTGACCACTTGGCACGATTTTTCAGCGATTCAGCATGTCTCTTCTCATGCTGCTTTTAACAGGATCAGAGTATTGCAAAATCCACCTCGAGCTTCTCCAAAAATACGGTTGTTTCTAGAGGGCCTTCAGAAACACAAGTATCCCTCACGGTGGCTAGTTCCACTAGCAATGCATTGTTAATTGATTTTTTTTTTTTTTTTAAATGAGAAATTATTGTAATTCAGCCTTAGGCATGTGGGTTGCACCTCCTTACAAAACAGTCATACATAAGGCTGGGTCTTGCTAGTCCTCTAAAACAAAAGCTAAGTTTTCTAGGTTTAAATGTCAATGCTGAAAGGTTCTCTGCATCACCTGTTTTAACATCGAGATTATGCAATGATGCATTTTAAAAATCTCCATTTACATGACATTTAATTTCTGTTCACCTGCAAAGCTTTCTGGAATCAAGTTCATCTGCTGAGGCCTCCTAGTAGCACAGTGTAATGCTTAAACAGGAAAAGGCAAGAGTGTGACCTAATGTGATCTTGTTTCTGTGAAAGGCATTACAAAATGATGTTTTTCTGTATTGGCAGAGTTGGAAATTGAGCTAATGCCTCCGCTGTAAGAGTAAGATTTGGCTGAAATAAAACCTCTCTGCTTTCTCTTCCCTTAATTCCCCAGGACACTTGGAAATAAATTACAACTTCACTGACAACTGGAAAGTTGGTGAATTTTATTTCTTCTATTACAAGCCTTAACACTAATATGTAGGTAGTCCAGTCATCTAGTAAGAGTATGATAATCCTGGACCCCAGAGCAAGATGAATTTATCATACTGTACAATTCTCTGCATATTGCTTAAGAAAAACACTATCCTGTCTTTTTTGGAGAGCTACTTTGTAGCACAAAAGTTGTGCTTTGTATTGGCAGCTAAAAAGGTGTTGATAGCTGTTGACAGGTGTCCTCCAGACCATTCCCTACACACACCAAAGCACGAAGTGGCAGGACATCACCTTCTGATGGGAAGTACAGAAGAAACCTTTTGTTTTCCTTTAATTCTCACATGGCCTTTGCTTTATTAAACTGCCTTTATCTTGACCCACAAGCTTTTTTTCCATCTTATTTTGTCCACTCCCTGCCCTGCTGAGGAGGGGAGTGATAGAGGAGCTTGGAGCACCACCGTCAACCCACCACAGGAGAGCAGTGGAAGAAAAACTTTTTCTTCTCTTAACAGCAAACAACATGATCCATTCAGCACCATGAACTTTCAAGGGTTACAACAGCATTTTGTCCTTACTCATAGTCTTACAGATAGAGTTAACTGAAATAATTTATTATAATTGGAAGCAAATTTACCCAGTTTGGTTTGGTAGCAGTTACAAAGACAGGTCTCTAGAAACCAGAGAGGGAAATGTCCATTTGAAAGAGTAAGACATTTCTCTGCTCTCTGGACACGTGTCTCCTCCTAGGGGAGATTTAGGTCATCAGCCTTTGAAGACCCAGTTTAATTGCTATTATGTTAGTTTAAGAAACATAATTCCAAAGTCAAACGTATCACCCAAACATTCTGGAAGAGCAAGGCCACGGCAAACATACCTAACCCTGCTGCTAGAAGGTAATAGAGCCATAAGATACTGCACTTAACTAAGTCTCTTAGGTCAATTAATCATGGCAAATCAAACTCGTGGGTTCACATCTCTTAAGGAGGCTGGCTGATATTTCCATCTTTCCAGGTGACATTTTAAGTGCAGAGCAGCCAGTTCTCAACAATCCAGGCTAGTAATACTGCTATACACACCTTCCAACATTGAGGGAATCTAAGTTTCATACCGTATTTTAAAGAGATTGGAGGGGGCGGGGGGAATAAATCTGCCAATTGACAGACGACTTTCAAGCATTTTAGCTCATTGGTTTTCTGTCGATCACAAGCAAAAGATTATTCTTGGACATGTATTCTGAGAGTTCTCAGAGCCTAATACAAACACTAATTGAAAATGAGGATAATTAAATTACTTTCCTAAGCCAAATTTTAGAATTCATGACATCAGTTAGTTCTGCACGAGCAAATAGTTTGCTGACATACTTGAGTATTTTTTTTTTCTCTCTAATGTATCCGGCTTCTACAACTTCATGAACACCCACAGTAAAGAACACATTTTGCTTCCTGCGTTCAAGATGACAGTTCATGCTTTAACAATCATTGATTCTTACAAATTAGATCCAATTTCTGCAGCTGTTTAATAACTTACTCATGACATAATCACTATTTGTCTTCAAGATGAGCAGCCGCAGGCCACCAATTTGGGGTAGAGAGCCAGAAGACACCAAAAACAGCACGGAGGGAAGTAAGCCAAGTAATATCAATGTTTAAGACATGCTACTGCAACTATCTACCAGTTTTAAAAGCAGACAAAACACATGAACATTCAAAATTCTTATCAGGACAAGCTGTTATTCACAGCATTAATTAGAAAGTAAAAATTTAATTGTTATGAACCTCAATCTAAGTAACCAAAGAGGATATTTACATTTAAGTAGTAATTCAGCACTTAAAAAAAAAAAAAGCAGGGCCACAATAATTAGACGGACTAGTTTAGAAAATACGTATTAGCTCTGTATGCAACCAGCACTATGACAATCTGTACGAGCCCATTTACTCATAGATTTGAGACACACATGCCTAACCTCCTAACATAAACACCACAGTAACTACAACCAAAATAATGGATGTTTAATGAATCAGAGGTGTTAACTTCTGTCTCACTTGGACACAAATACTGACAGCCTCTACTCTGAGAAAAACTAGTTCTCTTTCTTAAATAAGGTGGGAATACAGGGAGATATTAGAGTTAAGTTACTGGGTAAATTAAGACCTCCTCTAGTCACAAGAAAATGGAAAATAATTTTGTTAGGAATTACTACAATGAAAGAGTAAATAGTAACATATTGCAAACTGAAGCACGATCACACCGATACAAAGACCATAAGCCCATATTGAAAGCATAAAAAAATTTCTCCCTACAACCTGATTTTAATAAAGGTTTATAGACATGATCAGACAAATTAAATAAGTAGTAATTTTCATCCTATCTTTGCAATGATCAGGAAAAAAAACCAACCCAAACGAAAAAGGGACTGGGGAAAAATGATCTCTTGCCTTTAATCTGTATCTTGGAAAAGCAGAGCAACCAGCCATGAACAGAATTTGTCTTACCTACTTTCTTCACCTTTGGACATTTCAGCTCAGATTAAAGCAGTTCACAGAATCACAGAATGATGTGGGGTTGGAAGGGACCTCTGGATATAATCTAGTCCAACCCCTCCATCAAAGCAGGTCCACCTAGAGCAGGTTGCGCAGGAACATGTCCAGGCAGGTTTTGAATGTCTCCAGAGACAGAGACTCCACCACCTCTCTGGGCAGCCTGTTCCAGTGCTCTGCC
>KZ511067.1:12083-23344 GCA_002844005.1 Limosa lapponica baueri | reverse complement strand
CATGCATGAAGGAGGAAATCATCTGGGGCTCTCCAGTAACAAAACTGGAAGCTTTCAGATGTCAAAAACCTCCCAGAAAGAGGAAGAGGAGGACGGGTTGCATGCACATGGGCTGGGCGAGCTTGGAGCTCCTGCCCCCCAAGGGACCATCCAATCCCCAAGACCATCCCCTGCCCTGTCCCCCTCTGCCAGGAGTTTCCCAGGGGCAGAGCCCGGCCATGGGGTGAGCTGGGGGTCACTGGGGACTTCCCAGCCAAAAAACCTGCAGTTATGAGGAAAGTGCACATTAACTCTTGCAGGCTCGGGACCATGCCCAGGGTGTGCCCGAAGATCAAGCAACAGGGAACGATTTGGAATTGGTCCCCAAACTGTCCTGAGACACCATCACAGACACTGCACAAAACGACGTGATGGCTCTTCTCCCCAGAAAAAGAGCCCCTTGTCTCCCTCTACTTAAAAGCCTTATCTAAGACTTTAAAATTTAGGGATTTCAACTGCATTAGAAAGAAGTGCTTATAACGTGAGTTTGGTAAATAAAAAGTCTCTAGAGGTACACACCATGGAGCTACATATTCTTTCTTTATTAAATATTTATTAAATATCACATATATAAGAAATACTTTAAAAGTTATATGTGCATATAGATATGTTTGTCTTGCCATTTATCAATACTTTCTTTTATAATAGCTATCTTTTGAGCATTTGTGAAAAAATCTGCAAAGACTGAAATTGCTTTTCTGCTTCCTCTGGAAATAGAATAACTGGAAAATTGTTTTTTTAGCGATTATTTTCTTCTGAGACTTCTTAGATATATCCTAATAAAACAGGTTGTAAAACTTAGTATTTACATCAAATCATATCCTGATCCCACATAGTAAACTAAATAGTTTAGTTAATCTCAGTGTCTAGTCCCAGTGAAAAATCATATTTCCCATGCTTGCTGCTTCCTAAGGTTAGAGCTGGGCAAAAATCCTCTCTTGCTGTGTATGTTATCTGACTGAACAGCATGTGCCGAGGACACCGTATTGAAGTTACAGAGAGGAGCCTTTTAAAGGTATTTTTTATTTCCAAAATAATCAAAAGAGAAGAATATTATATGGAGTCCCAAAATAGCTCCATATTAAAGAAAAGTCTCAGGACATGGTTGCTTCCTTCAAGTTCTCACCACAAGAAGAAAATTATCTGTGAAAGTGATGGAGAATTCTCTGTGTGGTTAAAATTCCTAAATGCTGAACGCTACCCCATGCTGTGTGGTGATGTACGAAAGCAGAATTGTGCATTTCTGCCCACACCACCTCCTGAAAACAGTTTTCAGAACGCCCATAAAATCACTGATGGAAGTCAGATCTATGCCTTCATTTCCAGGTGTCCAACATTATTTTGATGGGATTCATTTCAGTACATTATTGAAACTGTCATGAATTAGAAAAATGAAATGAAAATAGAAGGAAAACTCCTGAGAGTGTCTAGCAGTGTAATTCTGCTGCTTTCTAGCTTCCCTGAGGACAGCTGTCAAGAAGACATCACAAGCATAGGAATTCAGGAAAAACACTCAAAGGCTTTTTGTGGCTGCGCTTGAGGGAAGAAATGTGTCAAACTAAAAAAAAAAAACAACTGTTAAACTGGCCCACAGAGTTTAGAGTCTTTCACTTTTTTCAGTACAAGGGGTCTCATTTCTAAATTGCAAGGCAACACATTGTCATTTTTTTCTTTACTTAGTACCCGTCATCTTGGGCCATATCATTTCTGTAATGAAAATTCATGAGAAATGTAAAAAATGAAAAAAATTATCCATGAAGAGCTATAATTGAATAGCTACCTACTAGGTCCCAAACGGGAAAACGATGCGAGGGATCACGTCCCCTCCCACTCGGCTACAGCTGCCACCCATGTCTCAGAGGATGACCACACGGCTTCCCTGAAAAAACGTGTCCCTGATCCTCATGGTCTGAGTGGGGCAAAGGGGAGGAAAACACCCTTTTACTGCTGTCTACAAGCACTTCAGTTTTATCCAAACCACATCTCCAAGAAACTTGGGAGAGGCATCTCTCCAGCCCTTCCTCAGCCACCCCCGGCAGTGAACTCCAGTTGCCTCCAGGGTATCCCATTAGAGCTTTATCAGGTCCTTTTGGTGACCAGATTGTCAGATTTGCAATGATGGGCTGAAGTTACCTGAAAACGAGTTATTTTCTGAACAACGCTGCTACAGAATTACATCAGCAGAGGCCAGAGTGGGTCTTCCAGTAACCCAGCAATCTGATAGCTAGCTCAACAGTTGTACAAGGAATTAACATTCCCTGAAATAGTGTCTCCATGCCCTTGAGACCCGTTAGCCTGGTATCCAAATTACAAGATCACACACAATAGCAAGAAAAGGAAAAACTTGTGTCTATTTATCTACTCTATTTATATCTTTTTTCCTAATAAATCGTTTGAGAAACAAGAAGCATTTGCAGGGAAATTTTTATGGACAAGTTAAAGGGTAACAATTATGTTTTAAACGACTTGTGAATAATTTCCAGAAAACTGTCCTTTTCACAGACAAGTTGTTGAAGGAAGAAGGGGGGGCGGATAGATAGGAACTGCATAGAACATTCGATTCATCATGTCTGAGTCACTCAGTTGCAGTTCGAAGTGAAAATTAAAGCACAGAAAGATATATTCAAATAACATTTAAAGTTTGGCTTCATTTCAGAGGAACAGGCATGCTGCAGCTGAGGAGAGCTGAAAGTTTTCCCTGTTCCCATGCACTGGGAGCTTTAAAGAATGAGCGCCTTGGCATTTCGTATAGGTCAAGCTAAGTGGTATCATAGGTTAAGTTCTGGCATTCAATCTAAATGCCCTCATGTTTGTATTTTACAGCCGGGTTTTGGACATTGCTTGAAAAATTGTCTACACCCAGACAAAGAGGGATGGTGTCCCAGGGCCCCGCCGGGAGCCTTCCCCTCTCTCTGCTCTGCTCTCCCCAGGCAGAGAAATGCCATCTCAAAGCGACGAGCAAACCATGAGGCACCCTCTGCCCCGGGAAGGGATGCTGGCTTTTTAAGGGCTGAAATGACTTGAAGCATTTTGATTAAAAAAATTAGTTACCGGTACCCGAGTTAGAGTGGCAAATGCAGACTGAATGGGAAATAAAGAGTCCTCACTCTTCCTTGTAAAATCTATCTTCCAAGGGTGGTTTTTTTCAGTTTAGCTGTTACAGCAAAGGATCATCATTCTTAAAAACTGTGTGTGACTCAGAGTTTGCATTAATCACCTCATGGCTCTCAGTCGCGTGGGTTGTGTGTCCCAGCTTTCCCTCCTCCGTGTGCCGGGGCAGTCTCCAGTCCTGTTTATGTTCTCCACAGCATAATCACTTCGCAGATCTCCAACTTCAGACCCAGATGACCCAGTGTCATCAGCCAGGCATTTATATACGCTGCTTTGTGTGGGGAATTTAGCACAGGCCTTCACTGAACAAGACTAAGAAAAACTCCTCAAGAGAAAGTTAATAACCCTCCTGGTGCCACTGGGACAGAACAAACCAGAGCTCTGCCGGGGACCAGGGACACACGGGCACCCAGACTCCATCGGTACCTCTTCCTCTCCCACTCCACCTCTCCGCAGGGCTGGGGGACTGGTTTTGGTTGTTCACCAGAAGTTAGTGCGGGGAGAGAAAGAATCTGGTCGAAACAATGGCAAAACTTTTTCCTGCATCCAGTAAAACAAAGAAATTTAATTTCTAAACAAAATGATGATACTTGAATTAGACTTCAGACACTCTTGAGGAAAAGGAAAGAGAATTTAGAAACAAGAGATTAGAAGACCTAAGCGCTGCTCATTATGAGAAAAGAGTGATCCCCTCATAACCTGAGCCCCCCTGGTTAGAACTCTCCTCCAAGACACTGGAAACACCCACTCCTCCCACCGCCTGCCCGGGAGATGGGATTTAACCCCTGGAGTCAGCATCCTCACCACTGGGCTTCAGGGCCCTGTCACTTTGCAGCTATGGCCAAAGAATGCTTCTCCTCCCTTTGGAAGCCGTTTAAATATCCGAAAGCTCACGATGCTCTATTTCTAAAGGAGCACTGCCACAGACAGGCTCACTGTGGTTTGAGTTCACCTCTTTCGTAAATTTGCCTTCATTTTCCAGACCATCCTCAGGCAGACAAGCCATTAATATCATGTTTAAGATTGTTCTTATTTCTCCCTTGTTAATCAGCTGGTATAGAAACCATTGCTCTTTCATTTTTCTAAAATATCTGAGAAATTAGACTGTTGTGCTTTACTCCCTTCTGCACCATGTGCACCTTGGTAATCTTTGGCCTCAGCTACTACACCCTCTGCCATTTGGACCTTTGTATCTCATCCCGCTTCCCTCTGGGGTGCACATAACGCTGCTAAATCCAATTTACTCCTGTGCAAATCCAGCCCTTGTCGCTTCTCTTTTTCAAACACCTCCAGCACATTCTGGTGAATTCCTACGTCACGTGGCTTTCTTATCAAAACCTTCTTCACATTTTCTGGTTCTCAGGCTAATGGCTAATGCAATACCTGACTCATCCATACTTAAACGTCCCTTTTGTTTTCTTTTTTGGCTTTACTGTTTTTGCGATAAAAGCCTTGTCTTTGAGGGTTTTTTGCTTTCTCTTTTGGGTCAAATGACTACATTTTCTTCATTCCAACCCTTCCTTCCAAGGAGTTTCTTGCAATAAGCCCTTCACTAGTGCTTAGTCAAAGCTTTCACTGTCTGATAGACTGAGACTATATTCTCTGTGTTTTATAGACAAACTCTAAATACATTGTAAGCACCAGTAAATTCTATTTACCAATGCCACTTGTGGAAATTGGTCAGCCCAAACTACACCTTGGTCATTTCTGACAAAAAAAAAAACCACAAACCAGAAATAAAATGTTCATCTCAGCACCCCAGGAACTGCATCAGAGACGGAGAGAGGGACTTATGTGTGCCTGTTTTTCTGCCTCAAAGTCCAGTCTTTCCCCATTTCAGTCAATGGAAGCTTCACCATCAGCCTTGATGTGCCCAAGACCAAGCCTGTAAAGGGGCTACAGCAAAGACAAATTGAGTTCTTGGGTTCTGAAAGCCAGCAATGCAAAATACAAAGCAGGATCCAAGTACATAAGTTCAAATAAAGAGCTTACGTATGCAAGGAGCTTCCTCTAGCAAAATGTGAAACGTCTAATTCCTAAAGCAGAAATTAGTGCTGCTGAGTTGAACAAGTTAAAGAACTACTGTTTCTCTAGCAGCATTGATTCCTCTGGAAATTTGCAAGTAATAGCTTGGATACATTTGTTTTGATAAAATTATGTGTTACCAATTTCTAAAAAAAGTCACCAATTATAGATCATGAACAGCCTTGGTTACCTTGCAAACCCAACAAATTCTATGGAATTTAGACCAGCTCAGTTGTCTTCCCCTTCAGGACCCATTGAAACGAACCAGTTCTGCTATTTACAACAGAGGAGAGAGAGCAAACGGACATAATTGTGGATCCTACTTCAGTACGTCTCTGTGAAAAATCAGTTCCCAAGGTAGTTTGAGCTACGAACCTTGCCTGCAAGTGCCCTGGAGAATGCTCCAAAGCAAGGCTGGCTGCAGCCACTGCAAATGCTGTTCTCCAAGGCTTGGAAAGGAGAAGGCAACTCAGAGCTTGTCACTTGGCAAATTCCTAGTGTACGTAGAGGGTGATATGGCTTGTTCGCACACACAAAGAGTTTAAAGGAGCTGTAACAATGCACAGGAAAGACAGGAGGTCATAAAAGTATAGGAGGAACATGGCAGGGGGTGGAAAAGAGGTCCATTGTTTTTCCACAGGAGGTGCTAGATGAACTAATTCAGGAAAGGGTGAGACGTATCCAGGAAGAGCATCTGTAGGTTTTCAGAAGAGCATCCATTTACTCTCCCAGCTAACACTCAGTTGTACGTGAGATGTGCTGCACGAGGCTGCTGCACACGCAGTCCTGGGGAGGACTGGCTTGGGTCAAACAGGCCACTGAGAACATTTTTAAATGGGTCTAAATATTTCTATATAGGTTTTATACATTGTTGATGGTGGTTTCTTCAATATTTTCGCAAGAGTTTTTGTGATGTTGACAGTGGCTCTTTGAGTGTTTTCATATCTTCTGTGAGTGCCTTTGATGGGAAATGCTCACGCATATCGAGACCTCATTTAAACGTAATCTACTCCTTGGAGAGCGGAAGATGTGGCCTGCATTGAGGTTAATGAACTGGCTGGCAGAGAAATCTCTAAGACCAAGTTTTAACCCATTTATTTTTTAGTGAAGGTTACGCTCCTAAAGGCTGACTATGGAGAAATTCCCACATGTCCCATTAAAATGTTCCCACCTACTGCTTTTCAACAGAAAGAATGCCAGAAAGGCCTTTTAGGCCAAAGATTTCAGTCATGTTTTTTTTACCATCCCAACTAAAAATGCCTCCTTGCACTATTGCAGCTAGAAATATTGCCACATTATTTGTTGTTGAGCTTCTTCCAATAGAAATACCACAAAAATGCCTTTTCTTTCGGGTATTTAGACTACGAAATTCTTACAAATTGTATATGTGAACATAGCTCAAATTGGTATCAAGCATTTTTCTTTTTTATCATTACCAGCGTTTTGTGGCATGTCTTCCCTTTCCATTTTGAGATTAGATTAGAATTCCTGCTGGGAAGAAACTGTCACCAGAGTTCTTACTTGGTAAAAGATGAAGAAAAACTAAATTATCAAAAATGTTTTAAACCTAATCTTTGTTTTAAAAGTAAGTAAAAATCCCATCTTTCTTAGAGAATGTGATTGGCTGGTGTATTTAAGCAGGATAGACAGTACATGGATATCTTTCTGGATGACTTATTCATACACGTAACTATATAGGCCCTGCAAATTCTGTTACCACAGTGGGCACTGGTAGGAAAATGACTTCCATTTTGTAATAGCTTCATTTAGGGTATCTTCTAATTTAGAGATATTTGGTTATGGGAATGAACAGATGTCTCCTTCATGTCTCCTCTTCAGTTTACTCCTTTGAGAGATCTAAAGGCTGGCTTGAAAAGTCAAAGCAGGGAATGAAAACCTCTGAAATTCTGCTTCTTTGGTGACACATCTGTCGGAGAGTAATTGAACCAAAAGGGAGGTGTCCTCTCTACATCCATCACCACTTTCCAAGGGCTCTCTGCAATCACTTTACCAAAATTTGGAGTGGAGCTAGCTAAGGTGAGCTAGCTAAGGAGCTAGCTAAGGTGAGAAAGCTCACAAGCAAGTATACGGAGAGTCATCCTGTGGGAACTGAAGCCCCCAGCAGTTTCCTTGGGCAAGATGCACACCAGGGTTGTGTCACAGTGTGTGTGCCATCAGTGAGCACCCTCAAAGGCTCAGCAGGAGGCAAGGCTTGCCAAAAGCTGGTTGGAGGAGCAACACTGATGGTTTGTGATGAAGCTGCATGCTGGATTCCCTCCACTTTGGGAAAGTTTGGGCTCAGTGGTTGGGTTCAGTTGGATCTGCCTTACGCTGCTTACCATCAAGGATGAAAGTGGGCCACCAGTCTGAATGGGCTCCCCGCCTTCCAGCATTGTGTTTGAATCTAAATCCTGAAAGAATGTTACGGCTTGAAGCCTCCTCTACGTAGCAAAGGTAATAACTATCCTTGCTTTGACTTCTAGGGGTGAAAGAACTGACTCACAAAGATGAAGAAAATAATCCTATCGTTTATTATATACATTTCCATTTTGTGTCCAACACTACAGAATCTCATCTCAGCACCAGCACTGCCTTGGGTTTCTTTTCCATTCCCTTGAGTGGCTCCCTCAAATAAGGCAGTTCTGCATCATCCCTGGCCAGGAGAAGGAAGGAAGGAACTGTGAGACCTCTCCCCTGGCTCAGGATGCTGTTGGAGTGGTGTGGCCCCCACTGGCCACCAGCACGTCATAGAGGACATCCGAACTCGGCCCACAGAAGCCAGCAGCATCTAGGTAGGCCCCTTTGCTCCAGCCTAAAATGTTGGTTCCTTTTTTTTTTTTTTTTTTTTTTTTTCCTCCAAAACTATTTGGCACTCTCCTGAGCTGTTGAGTAACTGGGTTAGAATTTTTTTGTTTGTTTGCTTTAAGCAGAACGGGGCAGTTATTGTGCAATAGCATTGTTCTGGGATGCAGACAGCTTTTGCAGGCTGTCTGCAGCTTTGTATTTGTAAAGTATCTGTGTTTTTTTAAAACAAAGGTCGGTGATCACGCTATCAGGTCATTGCTGTATCTGTGTCACTGTGGGATCAGAGCTGGCTGATAGCTGGGCCACCAAGCAGCTCCGGAGCAGCCATCCACAGGGCTGCAGGTGAGGGGCGTCCTCCCACCCCTCAGATCAAGGTCTCCTGTCCCAGGTGTTCCCTGCCTGGACAGGCAGCCCAGCTTGATTTAGTGCTGCTGGTAATCAGCACCTCCAGATGCATTAAAAGCAGGACTGTAAATCTTGACGTGCTCTTTCATCCGCGACTTTTTGGTTCTCAACATCAAACTAGATGGACATTCCTCCACCACATGGCGGGGTTGGGTCTTGTTTGCTGAGAAACCGAAGCCTGCAGCCGCAGCGCTCAGGCTGTAATGATAGAGCCTGTGGGAAGAGGCCGGGTGACGTGTGGAATAGAGAGCTGGCTGTGCTCCTCCGGGACCCAGGCTTTCAGCCGACGCTCCAGCCCTGTGTTAGAGGAGTAGTCTCTGCTCCGCTCCTGGGGGAACGGCCGTCTGCATCAGAAAACCGCGGAGCATAACTCAGCAGCCTCAGTAGCTGAAAGCCAGGAACTGGATTCTCAAAGTCAAACGTCTTCCCCCTGCCCAGAGGATCCCTCTGGCTCCGCCGGGCTCAGGTCAGAAGCCGCCTGATGGGCGTCTTGCCCATGGCGAGGCCAAGGACACTTCTGCCAGAGCTAGCCTCAACCACAAAACGTGGAGACAAGCCTCTGGCTGGTGTTTCCTTGTAGCAGGAATGTAATTCCCCAGCTTGTATCTGCTAGCACTTCTCCCAGACAGCACTAATATTAGTTACAAATGAAATGAGGAAACTTTCCGTCCAAAAAAACCTTTAGACAATCCCCCTTAAAAGCTGCTGGACATGTCAGCCCTGGGGTGGCTTGTACTGTTGAGTTCAGTTTAAAAAATTCCGAACTGATATATCTGTGGTGCCCTGTGAGTTTCAAACAGATCTTGTTTCTGTGAAGGGAAATGATCCCACAACTGGTACCAGAATCTGGTGATGGATTTGTCTATTCATTTTAATCTGACAGAATTCCAGGAAAAAGGCTTTGGAGCCACACATCTGCCCAGGACCCTGAGATCAATATGAGCTTTATGATGAGACTACTAAAGATAAGGGATGTGGATGGAAAGAGAGTGGAGTCTCAAGTCTGGACGCTGGAGCCAAGCTCCTGGGAAGAGCAAGCCTGTGCAGCACGGTCTGCTGGTTGGGTGCTACCTCAGCCCAGGGTGCCAACCCTTCGGTCACCATCTAGGGAGATTATGGAACAGAATAATAATGGGGGACAGGGGGCGGAATGATAAGACCAAAGCTTTCGTCAATGAATAAGATGGAGAGTAAAAAGGTTGTTTGGACCATAGGATCTGTATCCCGTGCTCACTCACTGATGCTGAGCTAGTGTGTTACAGGCATGGAACAATTCTCACCACTTTAAGAACAGCTAAGGAATGGCTCACAGTCTGAGTCTGCTGTTTAAATGATTCTACCAGTGTCCATGGACCTACCCAGCCCTTACAAAAACCTGAACCTCGCCCAGTGTCGTACGAGTGCTGACATTTCAGCACGTTACTCGCAGCAGTAAGCCAGGTCCCAGGTCTGCTGATCGGTGGGAAGCCAGGCTGTGCCATTTGCAGGTCTGGGAAAAGGCTGTAGGAAACGATGGACACACAATTCAGGGGCTGAAGGAGGAAGGCAGCAGTTCGTGTGTGTGCTACGAGGCAGTGCTATGCAGGGATCTGGAAAGAGGGTGGACGGAGAGTAGCAAGACCATATTTCCCGAGGGTGGCCATGGTGTTCTGGCACAGGAACACAGCTTCCAGCCCCACGGCGGTGTCTCTGTGCTGCCCTATAGACATGCCGGTTTGTCTGGAGGCTCCTTCCACAGCCCTGCGCCGCCTCGCACAGACACAGCCAAGAAAGCTCTATTTCTGGGAGGCGAAGATAAACGAAAGGAGTGCTTTGACTGAACCAGCTGCAAGTAAGTCTGGGTGATGATAAGAGCCGCATGGAGACAAGCGTGTCCAGAGCAGTCGTATGAAGTTCTGTGGAGTACCAGAAGGCAATGGTGTCCTCTTCCCTTGCAATCGATGAGGCACTAGTCCATCTTTCACGTAGCATCTCTGGCACCATCATATCCATTCTCTCTCTCTTTCTTTCAGCTTCTCCTTCCCCACTTCTCTCCCCGATGATCTGCCGTGAAGCTTCACTACAGTCCTCCAGGTCCTATCACTCAGCAACACCCGCGCCCCAGCCCCCTGAAAGGACTGCGCTCAAAGCTGCAATTCACTATTATTCTTCATTGTATACATTAGAGAGAACTGTCCCAATTAATAATGCTTTAGATTAAAACTTATCTGGGCTTTCAGCCACTTAAGAGTTGTCAAGCGTTGCACTTACAGTCATAAGTAAGTCATAAGTAGGGCCAAGCTGGAGTGTGAACAATTGCCTTTTTTTTTTTCTCCAGAACACTCATTCGTTATTAATCTCTCAGCTAGAAGTGTGATGACTGGAGTGTTACTTCAGGGAGACTGATAAGAGTGCTATGCCTTGGGGTAGGGGGTCAGTATCTTAGAACTATTTGTCTTAGATAAGCAATTAGGGCAACCTTATCAAGCTTGTGGGGGAAAAAAAAAAGGCATTTAATTCAGATCCTCACTTAGGCACTTCAGTGGATTATCAGGAACATGAAGGCTAATTTAGTTGTAGGCTCCTCTGCGTACGTGACCAGGTTTGTAAATGTTTGACTTCATTTTCCATAGGAGAAACCAAACTGAAAACTACCTACTAATAGGAAAGAAGAAAAACTGTTTTGGAAAGGGGGTGCTGTACAGAGCAAATGTCTGTCGCTATCAGCTGCTGCTGGGGAGGGTGCACACCTGCAGCATCCTGGAAATCGTATCAGGCAGCAACGCCTGAACAAAAGGCCAGGGAGAAACCAAACTGAAAACTACCTACTAATAGGAAAGAAGAAAAACTGTTTTGGAAAGGGGGTGCTGTACAGAGCAAACGTCTGTCGCTATCAG
>KZ511065.1:16350-26638 GCA_002844005.1 Limosa lapponica baueri | reverse complement strand
ACCAAACTTAAAAGAGAAACAAATGGAAACTTAAGCAAGTTTTAGCTCATAGGAGCCCCTTCATAACGCTGCGATTATGTCACTCAGCCATTCATCTTTGATAAAGCTGCTGCCATCCTTATGCTTCATTCATTCTACAAGTCTTATTTCTAACAGGCGAAGACTCGTTTTACAAACAAACAAACAAAAGAATAAATCCAAAAAGCATGGCAAAGAGTATGGCAAGCTGCATTTGTGGACTGACACTTGGCTTTTTTATGCCTGAAGAGAAACGCAAGGGATAAGAATACGAAGATGACCCAATTCATGTGACTCCCCCGTATCTATGAACACAGCTATTCCAAGAGGAGGTAGCAGGAGACCTAATGGCTGAAGCCTCTTCGGACCTTTGGTTTCCTGAGTGATAGATCACAAGAGAAAGTAGAGGTCATAATAGAAGGTAGAGGTCATAATAGAAGCCAGTCATCAGCTATTCCATGTATAAGCCTGCTGTATATTTTTAAATGTTAATTTTGCAGACACCGTGGAGATCTGTATGAGGAGATAATGTTAAACAGGACAACAGGAGTTGTATAAATTTTCCAGCATAGAAAGTCAGCCACCTCTCAGTGGTTTGTAGTATAGTAGCATCAAAAGTGGGGAAATAAGATATGCTTTAGTAGATGAAGAGCATTCTGTGGAGATGACTTTCGTTTTAAGAGGCATCTCTTGAGTGCTTATTGACGGTAATTTTTACACTCTCTTGTTGCAGTTGGAACTACATTGTGTTCCTTATTCAAGCAGAACTGGTGTTGTTCTGATGTAGAATTTTACTAACTGAAGGACACAGAATGCAGAAATAGGCATTTAAAAATCTGATCAGTAGAATTTATCTGAGGAGTATCAAAAGCTGTAAGTATTTGTATTTAAAACTAGCACATGTTTAAGAAGATTAGCGAGAAATTTATGTTCTTAACTTGATGCTAGTTGCAAAACCACAGCTAGAAACTAAGTTTGTGACATTTTTTGCATATATGTGAACACACGCATGTACATGAAGAGTACATATAAAGTTTTTAGAAGTAACTACCGATCAGATGGGCCTCAACATCTGCACGCTCATTTATTATTTTTTTTTAGAATCTTTATTTTAAAGAGTATTGTTACTCTTTAAAAGAGTCTGCTTTCTCTAGGAGATTTCAGGTTGGTTCTGGAAGCCCAGTGTTGTGTGGGTGGTACTTTGCACCTCTCAGTAACATCATACAAGTACAGGAATCTCCAGTGTTAAGTCCTTCTGAAACATCGGGATTTACAAATCCTTCCAAATAGCAGGACTTTTCCTCCTAAATATGAAGTGATGCATGAGTTTTAATTGTTTGGCCGCCAGCCCGTGTTTGCTCTTCAATGTAGAGGGATTAAGTGTAAGCAGCAGTATTTTAGTCTTCTGAAAGAATGAGAGGTCCTCTTCAACGCTGCTTTGATCTGAGTGAGTTGTCAGCGACACGGTTGACTCAGGGTTCTTATTTATTAGCACTTTGACTGCGGTGATCAATCTGCAGGTCTTGTCTCACCTCAGATATCCATTTTAAAATTCTCCCTCATATGCTGGTGTAAATGTCATTGTGTGTATCATGGAGGCGCCCATAGTATTTCTGTGAGTATAGAGTAATGCAAAACTGTGAAGGGGTGGTGATGATTCTTGTTGGCAACCTAGGAAACTTTAGGAAAATGTTACATTTAACAAAAGAATCTTGCTCTTCTTTTGCTGAGCTTAACCCTTCCGTTACATATGACGGAATCATGAATATACATAAATTCGATCCAGCAGCGAAAGTTTCCCTTTTTAACCTTCTTCTTCCTTTTGTCCCTAAAAATAAAAAAAGTGCAGATGTGCTAAGAGCCATTAGATCTTTTTTGCCTCCCTTCTTGCTGGTGTTTTAGGAGTCAAATCCATAGCTATAAGCTATGTATGAAATTAGTTTTGCAGATACCAATGGGAGTTTGCATGCCATAAATAATGATTAAATAGAAGTATTAATATGAACAAAACCTTCTTGTGTTTTGGAAATCTCACCTTAGCTTTTTAAGGATGCTTGATATTTCTGTCTGTGGTTACATTGGACTTCTTCTGCTATATTGAACATACATACACACGAATTTCAGTGAATTATCTTTTTACTGGGTTTCTAGGCATAAGATGCATGTAACTGGGAATAGTTCTGTTCCCTGCAAAGCAGGAAGCCAGTGTGCAATGTAGCAAAAGCTATTAGTGCATCTTCAGGCTAGTCAGGTGTCAAGAAATAGGTAGTTTACTTTTATTCTGAGTGAAAGGTAATGGAAGGGCTAGATGGTCCATTGTACATGAAGAGTGATCTGATGATGTCTCTAAAATCATGCAGGATATTGATTTAAAAGGCAGGCAATACAATTAGTAGTCCAGATGCTGGGTTTTGCTTGTGCTAAAGGAATGTGGCTCTTTTCCTGCTGAACACAAACCTCCTGGTCCCTTCATAGAAATAAAAGTAATGTAGTGAGAAAGTTAATTGATTGCTCGTTTTCTAGTTCATTATTACTGACATCAGTTGGCATTGAGAAATCCTTTAGGAAGCTCAGAGAAAGATCTCTCTTCCAAAGAAGCTTAGAGACCAAATTAGGTAAGACGTGAAGTTGACTTAGATAACACTAATAATGGTTTTCCTTTTATTTAAGTCTAGAGCTGCCTGAATACGTAAATTTAATGTAGACAATAAGACAAAGATTGACCTGAAGATATGAATGAGTTGGGAGTATTGTGTATCTTAGCATCTATCCAGACATGCAGGAAACTGAGAGTGTATAAGAGTAAAAACAGAGCCTCGATCGTTTTAGCACTGATATAGCTGAGGAGGAGAAAATTCTTTCTTACCATGTTTTCCCCTGAGTGGCAGCAGGAAGCACTGGCGTTCTTTGGGGAAAAGGCAGATGGGTTTTGCAAGAGATTAGTCTAGAGCAGGGCTTGCCAGAAATGTCACTTGCAGCAGCAGAAGGGAGCAGCAAAAGGGGTTTTGACACCAGCCAAAGAACAGACATTTCTGTCTCAGGATGCTGGAGCGTTGCAGAACGTCCTGTGCGATATCAAACTGGCAGGTTGAGTGATTAGAATAGCCAGATCAATTAAAATGTGAGCAAGTTAGATTGCTGCCTTCCCAATCTTTGCTTTTGGGTCTGTATCCTTTCCTAGGTTATATGTGCTATATCCCCTGCTTTATTTTAGAATATAGGTTTGCATTTTCAAGAGACTGAAAGTATAGAAGTAGGAGGTAACAAAAGCAGCAAGTGTTACTCTGTTTTCTGCCCTTTGGATTGTCACGTGTGTAGACATACACCAATCGAAAGTCTCCCAGTACGGTGACTTGGAAAACTTCTCTGCTGCAAACAGTCTTTGACAAAAAGTGATTAGTTTTGCTCTTCTCCAAATGCAAATCAAACTGTTGAAAATGTGTGTCTGTCAACGTGCATCTGTACTGGGCTCGTTTGTCAGCCAGGAGCTAGCTGGACTTAGGGAAAGAGATTTCTGCAAGTCAAATGAAGGAACTGGAATGCAGACAGCGTGAGATTCCGGAGATAGCTCTGGGAGTTGCTGTGTGTGAACAGAATAGTTTGTCTTCCACCTGGAGCCGTAAGGAAAGGTTGCAGAAAGAATCAGATGGTTTGAGTGACTATTCGATCAAAGAAACACAATGGCCCTGAGAAGAGAGTCCTTGGGAGGGATGGTGACTGATTATTTCCAAGCAGTGGGCAATCAGTCACGTTTGAGCCAAGGACTACTCTTTACGCCATCAGAAAAGTGTGCAGTAAGGCATATCTAGTAAGTGGAGGAAGGAGTTCCCGCTGACATTTAGCTTAACTGGAAAAAGCGGCAGTGGAAAGTGAAGAGGTGTGAGGTGTTAAGAGAGATTTGTTAATGTCAAAGCATGGAAAATTTTCTTTTTTGTTCTCTCCAAAAGCTGAATTAAAGAAGAAGAGAGAGAAGTGTGAAAAAGAAAGGCAATACGGGAGAGGGGCCTAGGAATGTCAGTGGATTAGAGGAGGTGGTAATGTCTCCAATGTGTTTTCCCATCTTAAAAATGAGGTGTCTACAGTGTCAACCTTAACCTTTTGCACAAAACAACTGTGACTTATAAAAATGGTAAAGAATACGTGTTACAGTGATGATTCCACAGTGGTCCGTGATACTAACAAAGAGCGCTGCAGAAAAGAAAAAAAATACAGATATTAGCTGTTTGTGTGCCAAACCCAGCCTTACTGACTTTAAATGGTCTTCATGAGGCAAAGACAAACGCTAATCTCTTTTTCTTTGCGAGGGGCATGACCAATAGAGCAATGATTGCAGTTGAAAAGCTCACCAACAATGTCATTGCTGCCAGAGTGGGGGAAACTCTTCCTTCATCACGTTAAGGAAGCTGTATTTTATACTTTGGACTGCGCATGAGTTCCAAAAACAATGAGCTACATAGCTTACAGTTGAATAATGGAAAGTTGGTTGACACTAAAGGGTAATTTATACTTGAAAAATTTCTGTGCGTACAACACTAGTTTCTGTTGCATTTGTGATTTCAGTTGTAAATATTGCCATCAGAGTAAGGTTGGGTCCCAGAAATGACAGAGGTGCCAGCAGAGGAGGTGACAGGAGCAAACAAAAAGAAAACAACTACTTATCCTCAAGATTTAGGATCAACTAAAGAATTTAGGCTTTGAACACTGTCTTGTCAAGTCTGCTAATAAATGTATTTGAAGCCAGATCAGGTATCTCTACATATCACTGGGTAGATACTGCCCGGGAAACAGGGAAGTCTTAAAATTTAAAGCTTAGAGCTTGTGACATGTTTATGTCCGTGTCAACACAGAGTTATGGGCCATCATGAAAGTATGTCTGTCTGCTTCTGAAAACAATTTCTCTTCTTCATTAAATGTGCTCGTATCAGTCATTTAGTCAATCACTAATGTCAGTAACCTCTATAGAGTTATTAAAGATAGATTAATGGCTTTGGATTCTGCGTCAGACAAACAGAGTAATAGGACAGCCACATGTGCCACCGCTATTGCAATGTTAGGAACATGACGCTGTCATGATTTTTTTATGTTGTGCTCATCAAAATAGTAACTGAATATTTCACACGGTGTTAAACTGATACATAGCATTTTTTTAGTCTCTTTTCCTATGTTACTTGCTTATAAAAAAAACCCTAAACTTTTCTTTGCATGTCAGAGATTTTCCTGCTTAGGAAGTTTTCCCTCGTGCTCACTTAGTTTGTTTTATGAAGTGGGATTCCTTCTGCTCCTCTCTCAGTGCCAAATTTCCTGATTAGTATAGCTGCAAGTGCCAGGAAGAAAGAACTTTCTGGGGCCTCATGTGGCTGGACAGGGTCTCAGAAGCTGTGTGTCAGCGTGGCTCTGCAGTGGCCCTTTGGATTCAGTAAAGATGAGGACCTGACAGCAAGGCGCTGCCTGAGCTCGTCGCCTGTTGCAGAAACCCCACGTTCTGGCAGTTGTCCTGCAGCTCCCTGAACTGCAATTACAGGTTGGGGATTGGTCTGAAGGAAAATTCTTTTCTCGGGGATCATTTGCCTCATCATCCATGTGCCAAGCCTGAAGTTTGATGTGAAGAAAAGGATTTGTTTGTTAGTGTCCTACTTAGAGTTGTAAGTAAACAAAATGCTGTCTCAAAAGAAGGCTTATCAAAGCCTGAATTTTGATACTAAGGAAATACTTTGTGGCTGCTGCACAATTTCTATACCACTTCTCCCTGACCCGTTCCTCTTCATTGTAGAAAAAATTCCAAGAAAAGTACAGAGTTTTGAAAACGTATTTAGCAATATTTATATGAGTTTCATTACCTTGAGCCAAAGCTAATGACTGTGTAGGCATGTGGTAAAAGGGTTTAAAAGTGAATGATTTTTGATTTGGTATTTGGTATGAACTTCACTTTGTTTCTTCTTAAACCAAGACTCATTATGTGAAACAACGCCAACGATGAGTTACACAATATTTGTTAGCAAGGGAGTATAACCTTTCAAATCTTCAGGATCTTGTAATCTTGATTATAAAGTCTTTCAACACGTCAGGCCTAGCACTATTCTACAATCAAAGTATACTAAAGTCTTCAGAATTTTCTGTGTACAACAAGTTCACATGGCAATTAGTAACATTGCAGAAGCATCAAGTAATATGGTGATTAGTGATCTGCTGCAGTACTTGGTGCCAAAGATGTTATCATTATTGATCTCCACATGCTTAAATTATAGAATATAGTATTTCTTCCTGAGCATGTAGATTCTTAGCTAGAGTAAATTACAGCCAAATGCAAAATCGCTCTCAGTCTGAGTGTTGGCTGAATTAATCACTGGAAAGAGAAAAACCAAGAACAACAAATAAACTTCAAAGACATGGCAACTGTAGGATCTGGTGAAATTAGGAAATTGGGACAGCTTGATAGAAACAAAAGAGATGGAAGTTGCTTTGACGCATTTCAGGTCAAGTGTTGGAAAATTTTGGAAAGAAATCAAATCTCCATTCTGGCCTAATCAGATCAAACAAGGTCCTATTTGTATCTGTTTGTCTGGCACATTTTGAAAACTGAATTAAGACAGCAAAAGAGAAATGCAGTGACTATAAGATATGTATAAACACATGCACATGTGGTAATATCCATTGTGGATGATAAGTTCTTTTCTCTAAATAGCCACATGATAGCAAACGTAATAAGGCACTATTATTTTTTTCTTTTTAACTGATTCAGCCTCATCTGCTAATTTTCTTCCTCAGTCACTATATTTGATGTACCAAAGTATTGAACGTGCTTAAAGAACAAGTATAAAAAAAATATCTCATTTGAGCAGCCTGACTGCCTGTAATTATTTGCACAACCTGTCTTTGATGGAAATACGAAAGCAATTATATTTTAATCCATTTTAGTCAGTCAGGGGGTCATAGGGCTTGGTTCAATAAGCAACCAAAGCATGTGCTTAATTTTAAGCATGTGATTAATCCTGCCTATATGCTTAAAGTTAAATGCTTTGCAGGTTAGGGTCCAAAGTAAGTAGGCTGCATAGACAGAAATACTGGAAAACACAAACGAAGCGCTGAAGGGACTGTGTGCTTATTTGGTTTTAGCCAAATACCTTTGCTTTCTTTAAACACCCCCTTTCTATGACCTCTTAACCCTTTCCCCCTCCAAACAGTGACAGAAAAAATGCAACTTTCATAAGAATGTGCTGTAATCAAAACCCCAAGGTCGCATGTAACCAAGTCAAATCCTTGCCACGCTTGTGGCCTTACTGCTTATGAGCAAACACACAACTATTCAGAGTTTATGCCAAAAGTGCAATTATATTTATGATTATAAGAAGAGCATCTGTTAGTGTGCTATTTCCATATTATGTATGTATTAGAAAACAATATGACAATATACGATATTTTACATGTGCAATTCATACCTCATGCTCAAAAAATTTAAGGGAGCAAGGCCGTTTTATACTGGCCAAATCCTCCTCTGGGTTACTGACTTCAGAAGTAGCAGGCTCAGACTCTACGTGCTGGGAGTAATCAAGATGACATGGATAAAATTTTTTAAAAGACCTCTGTCTTTTTTTAAAGAGTAGTGAAAATGATGACGACAGGGACAGGGAAGAATAAGGAAGGCGGAATTGTTGGAAGAAAGATTTAGGTAAAGTAAGGTGGAAAGAAAAGTAAATCATAAAAGAGTTTAAAGCGGTGAGCCCAAACCGTGGGCAAAAAGCCAGAATAAATGTGGGGTGAATTAAGGAGAGATGAACAGAAGAGACAGGACGTGTTGTTGCTTAAAACATGAAACGTGGTGCCAGAATATTGCGATGACATTTGGAGTGTGAATTAGATCTCAGAAGGTGTGACTGTGTTAGGAGAGGCTGGATGTTTAATCCTGGTCTTCTTCAATTCAATGGACAAGTCTCACAGGATTTTGCTCTGGGTATTGTATATAAGATAGTGACAAAGTCTTTATGCACAGACATAGTTTGCTGTTACCTTTTTATATATGGCCGTTATTGGGATTTTAATATCAAATTCTGAAATGCCACAGTAAAGTAAGAACTCTAATGGTTTTCAAGAAAATGAGTAAGAATAATCCTGGCATTTAAAATATTATAAATCTTAGAATACCTATTTTTTATGAAATGGGGTGAATTGATGGTTCAGAAATTAATTCCAAGTCAAGAGTAGTTTGCCATCTACATCAACCCACTGGATCAGAGGGTAAGCAATGCTTTGAGAAATAGGAGATGATCCACATTTGGAAAAAGCTACCAATAGTAATTAGAACTTAAGACAAAGAAGTAGAGGGACTGTGGCTGTGGAAAAAATAGTATATGGAAGTTTTTGTTTGGAAAAGGAAATTATGCTACATGGTTAAAATTAATATGAAATGTAAACTTTGTAAGAGGTGAAAAATGATGCAGTTACAAAACGCTTGACTCCAGCTTTCTGTCCTTTACAAACACTTCTAAATTATGGAACAGCTGTTTGATATGACCACTACCAAGATTCTGCTATTCTGAAAAAGCTTAGGAGCTGGTTTCACTGTGGATCTCTCAATTACTTGCAACTGTGACAGCTTCATGTAGTGTAATTCCTGATGAAGCTATCACAAAGGTTTTTGATTTTCATACAGCCATAGGTTCGTGCTCCTTTATCGGCCTAAACCAGACAGCTTCTTTTGGGCAAGATGCACAGATTAAACAAACTGTTTCAGCATGGCTCTAAGGAGCTGCTGCATTGAAGCACATGTTGTTTAACAAACCCAAAATTAATACAGCCTGAAGAGGGCAGTGCAGATAAAGCTTTATTTTTCTTACCTTTTCATTGTACATCGTATTCTGAAAATGCGTTACTGCCCAGCACACATTTACAGGCGTTCCACATTTCTGGAGCTCTGCTGCATAAAATATACTGTCAGGTCAATGAAATCTTTTGTTGGGATTTATCTGAGGATCAGACTCCTTCACATGACAGTGCAGAACCTGAAGACATGTCCATCACTCGTGAAAGTAGCCTGCAGATAATGCATTGCATGAGCCAGCCTTCCTTCAGCTGGGACATCCCCTTAGGACAGAAAAACATTGAGTTCTGCAAGTGCGTTAAAAGAATAATTTTACAGATTGCCAAAAAAGTGAGATGTCATTTTCATATTTTGTCTTAACCATTTTGGAGAGGCCGAGGTCCCTTCAGAAATGGACCGGTGAGATTTTATAAAAGGAAAGGAGTTTTATACTTTTTTCCATTCGTCTGCCTTGGGAGCTTCCTGAGAGCCAGGCTTATATTGAAACTTAGGTCATTTTCCTTGTGTTAAGGGGCAGTGAATTTTATATGGTAAAATATATGCGTGTGTTGGGAGGAAACTGCAACTGCAGAACAGCTGATATCTAAATTGTTCTGAACATTCAGGATGTTCATTTCTGACTAGGCATTGTTATTCCTCAGTAACCTGGTATTTGCTTTAAGCTCAGGAAATAAGATACCTTTTTAAAGCTGAAAGAAATGTATGTGTTTGCATATTTTGTTTGTGTGGATACATGCAAACGCACATGGACACCAGTATGAAACTTATTTTTAAAGATTTTTTTGTACTTACAGATACTACATACAACAGTGGGCTTGTGTGTGTGTGTGTTTATATCGATACTACCCATACTCATTAGGAAATGTCTTTGGAAAAATTTAGGCAAGGCTAGGAAAAGAGCTTGATTTTTCCCTTTTGAAGAAGACAACTGGCAGAAGATACTGATTTAGGCAATAATTTTTAATCAAGGAAGTGGTACAGAAATGGATGATATTCCAGTAGCAAAGCAACGTGCAGCCAGTGTTAGGGGTGAGAGTGTAGGATTCTTAATGTTTGCTGACAGTGTCCCAAACAAGTCTCAACTCCCCCAGAAAGGAACAGCTCAGATTTTTGTCAGATTCCTTCCAGAGACAGCAGTACAGGGACTGCCAGGTGCTCTGCCCGTTACTGACTAGCACTCTGTCAGTGCTGCAGAGGTCCTTTAGAGTCATGGTAGAGAAATAAGGGTGGGAAAACACATGGTGAGGGGACAGTGCTGAGAGCTGAGAAAGAAATGATACTCCGGCTTGGCAGAGAATTCTGATTTTTCCTTTCAAAACCAGCAAGCTTAAAATTTAACATTGAAACCCTTTAGTTTGTGAGAAATGAAATATTATTCTATTCATGCCAGTCTTTTAAAACCTGTAAATAACTGAATTACTTTTAGTTAAAAAACTCAAATATTATTTTCTGAAA
>KZ511064.1:0-12464 GCA_002844005.1 Limosa lapponica baueri | reverse complement strand
CCGCACGCTCTGAGGAGCCATTAGACCTTGGTTGGTTTGCAGAAGTAGTAACACCCTTATCTCTCCCAGAACACAACCCAGCACGACATCACGGTACACAGGACGGGTCCAGCTGGGGCTTGGCACTTCAGTGGATAGACCAGCAGCAACATGGCAGAAGCCTGACAAGATACAGCTCTTCTCTCAAAGAACACAACTCTGACCTTGTGCCTGAGCAATAAAGTCCTCCCTGTGCTCCCTTCCACCAGAGGGTGCCAGCGACTGAGAAACCACCGGCCTTGGCAGCCCCTTGCCAGATTGCAGAGACTCCTCTGCTCCCAGGGCATCCTAATGAAAGGGCAGGATACACACAGCTGATGAAATTTGCATTTACTTTTAGCCCCCTCCTTGGAAGGAGAGCTATTGTATGTTGGCAGAGTTCACCAGAGCTGGCCACAAAGCCCCAGGTGTGAAGGTAATTTGGGAGAAAGAGCCCCAATTTCTGTTCCAGCCATGGCTGCACCCTTCCTGGAAGAGGTGAGAAGGGAAGTGGTCAACCCTGGGGTATTTTCAGAGTGCCCAGCCTGCTTGTAGCCTTTGGTCACACTAAAGCATCTCTGTATTTTTAACCAACGTTAACATTAAGAGTTTCTAAGGCCTTTTTCAACATCTCCTATTCCAACTCAGGGAAAATTTAAAGGGCCAACTCCTCACCTGAAATGAAACTGCTTAACTTGATTAATCATCAGCTGAAGATTTGGCCTAAAATCTTTTATTTCTTTGACAGAGAAGATAAAAATAGCCTTTTTTTTTTGCATTTGCCGTATGTGTTCACCTGTCCCATTAGCAGCAACGGCAAATTTTCCTCCCTTTTTCTCCTCTTAGCCATCTAGAAAGATCAAAGCCAGGCAACACCAAGCTGGAGCCTGTTCTGTCCTGCATGAGATCAACATATGTGTTACATGAATTTCAGTTGCAAAACCAGCAGTGCAATTCCCTTGTTTTCCAATCCAGCCATCAATCATCGTCTCAGAGTCCCTCTGACAGGAACAAGGCTGGACGTTTGGAATAAAGGGCAGCATATCTTCATTATTTGTATATCAGTATCTCCCGTATTTGGCCAGCGTATCTTCATTAATTATTAGTGCCGGGGCTGAGTGTGCAGAAATAGCCGTGGGGTGAGCCCGTGCCTTGACCTAAGCAAGTGGGATACTGACGGAGTGACACTTAATGAAAACAAAACTCTAGGATGAGATGTTATTTGTCTATCTTACAGAGTCGCTTGTCACAGCAGAGTTTCACTTTGGTATTGTAACAAATTCATGAGATCTGCTGTAATGGGAGGCAAAAATAACCCGCTGCATAGACAAGCTGGCGGGCCAGGCACAGGAAGACGTGGCAGAGACAAGTGGAATTGTAAGACTAAAGAACCAGCCTTCAGCTGCTCGAGTGAGGCATATGTTATGTAGGAATTAATTTTTTAATCTCAGCTGGGTGACATTTTCCCAAATGCAGAAGTGCCACCGAACGGAACGACTCGCTGTGATTGGCAGCTCCCCAGAAGGGGACATTGCCAGGAAGGGCTGGTGACACCTTAGGTCAGGACTACAAAGCGCTGCTGAGCCTCGGGAGCGAAGCAAGGGCTGGCGCAGGTGAGGGCTGAGTTTGCTGACCTGCGTGGGAGCAGGTTGTGCTCTGCCTCCGACACAGAGCGTGTTCCGAACACATTGCTAAAAACCACTGATGGCATTTCTGACACAAACACCACGCCTGTGAAACCTCCCCTCTGCCAGTTTCTCTTTCGACTCAGGCAGTTAAACTGAACGTGAGGCTTTTAGTTTTACTAACTAAAACATACAATTGTTCATCTGCCTCACAACGGAAACTCAGCGTGGACCTCACCAATTTGCTTTATTCTCTCCGTATGACCCAGAAGCAGAAAGATGTCCCATCTATTTTAGAGCTGACGGAGTGTCTCCTGTTCTGCCTCCAGCTGTTGGTGTGTGGCTGGCACTTCCCTGGGCGCAGCAGCCCTTGCAGGTCACTGAAATAACTCCAGCAGCCTTTGGTGGCCTGAAATAACTCCAGGAACCTCTGGAGATGTGGCTGCTGTAGCCCAGCCCAGATGTGAGATGTAACCCAGGATGAGGAAGCTGATCCTCTACGCACATCCATCCTGGGCCGCAGCAGAGGAGAGATGGTTCAGGAAAAGAAAACCGTAATAAAATCCAACTAACTTCAAATAAAAGCAATCTGGTAGAACATCATTCCAGCACACGATTGTTTCCCATGGCATGTTGCCTCATGCTCTGCTTGTAATCCCGAGCATGACAGATGAAGTTTGAGACACACAGTGAGTGAGAAAAATTGCTGGTTGTCAGAACATCAGCAGCCAAGACAACGGCTATGTTTATTGACTTCCAAATTACAATATAATCTTAGTTATTGGTAAATCCAGTGTTGTCCAACCTGATACTCTGTGTGGAAGCACAGCTAATGGCCGGCAGCTCGGCTTCACGCTGATCATGCGTATTAAACTGTCACCGTAACACACTGATGTATCGCTGCACTGCTTTTTTAAGAACTGATTTTCTTCCTATCTGTCTTTAAATTGCTCTGGTTTGAGGTCTTATAGCCAAAAGCAATCAACAGATAAAACCCACAAATGTGCATATTAGAAATTAAAGATGTAATAGGAGAGCACAAGGAGAGTAAGAAATTATTCACACGAATGGAAATAATAGAATTACTAAAGGGCATATGAGCTTTAGGATTCTGAGGTTCAGCAGCAAGGCTAACCTTACGGGAACTTGCCTTCCTCTTGCATCTCTCCAGACTTTCTAATGTAGGTAATTATTATATTTACCTTAATTGAAGTTAGACTTCCCTTGAGCAGGAGGTTGGACTAGATGATCTCCAGAGGTGCCTTCCAATTTATTTTTTGGTCAATAGTGGGACACGTGTGCCGAAGTTCCCTAAGTGGGACTATCTGGGGATCTATTGCGTTTCCCCTATGAGATTTCATATCAAAGAGAAAGTGTGGGAAAAGTGAGAAATGGGAGTTGTTAGTTAGTGTTACTTCTCTGACAATACAAGTATAAACCGGTTCTTATGATCTGGAATGACATTATCCAGGGGCAACAAGGTTCTGCTCGTGGGTGGGTGATGCAATGGGGCTTTTCAAACCGATTTGTCATCCTGAGCTGAAGACCAGCAGTGGATGAGTAAATGTGATGGGTTTGCAAATAACAGTAGAGACTTCTATCTGATAAACGCTTTCTGTTCTACAATTTCCAGTGGCACTACAGCGCGAGCCAGCCGGCTGCTGTTCTCTTCACCCTGCATGAGTTTCTTGTCCAAGGGGATGAGAGAGGCCTGTGCCTCTTCACACTATGGACTTTTTCTCTACGTCTTGGTAGCTAAGAGCGCAAAGAGTTGCTGGACAAATTGCCCTCCATCAAGTTTGCTTTTAGAGTGTCCTTGAAGTACTTTATTAGACAACCACATATTGTTTTTCCAGTTCACTGTAGAGAAACATTCATGCTTCATCTACCCACATTCCAGCTTTAATAGATGTTCAGCTGGTGCTTGGCAGGACTTTGTCATTGGACAGTATTGTCCAACAGGCTGAGCAAGAGATGAATGGGATCCACCGTTCTTCACCACTTCTTCCATTGCTCTTCGGTTAAAGCAATCTTGTGAGGCCTAAGTTAAGGAGATGGCTTTGAAGAGACTCTGTTCCCTGCACCAGCCCCAAAATTAAGATTGTTTTCTTTAACAAAAGGAGACAGCCCTGAACACAGCACATTACAGAGCAATGGGCCTGGCCTTAAGGGTTCCTATGGGTGTGGGGTGCACAAGAATAAAACCAGGCAATCAATTCACAGCAGGCTGGAACTATTGGAACAAGACTGGAACATAAAAACAGTGTGGTGGTAACTGGTATGGGTGGATGTGAGGATTCCTCCAGTGCTGGGCTACCCGACGTGGGCTGGTACTGGTGTTTCAAATTCTCCGGCAGATCTAGGCCAAGGAGAGCAGAGAGTGGAGAGAGGATTGGAGCCATTGTCACGCCCAGTCCTGGGGCAACTGCTGTTGCTGAGATTGTTATTTCCCTCCCTACCCCTTTACCCTTCTCCAGTATTTTTCCAGCTTATTTCTGGAAGCCGCTTTGACCCTGTCAGCAGTGAACAGAGATGGCATGGGAGATTCTGGGATGATATTCCTTGGAAATGTATCCTAACAAAGCACATTGCAACCTGGCCCCAGTGCACACTGGAACAGGCAGACATGGCTCATAGGCCACTGACTTCGAAAAGATGAGGGAGCACCACTGGAAGAAGGTACGAGTTGGCTGTCCTTAGAGACAGAATGAAAACCACACATTCCATTTGCCTTCCCTTGAAATTTGCCATTGTCCCTATACATAAAACCACAAAAGATTTCACCAGCCTATATTATATTTTGAATGTGTAAGTACAAAGTCATCTCGCTGTCATTTGCTATCACTCAGTGAGTTTAAGCACTCCACACACCGCTGGTGACAAATAACCTGCAATTGTTCATCTTTGTTCCCTCGGGTGCTCTCCCTGACAATGGCATGACTCAACTCAGTAACATTGACTAGATGAGCACACGATTTCACAATAAAATAATCAGTCACATTTTTTAAAAAGGGCAAATTTATGCAGCCACTTGGAAGAAAAAAAGCAAAGTGCAGCCTAAAATTCCTTTTAGTTACAAGGGGAAATGAAGCACGAGTAAGATGATTAGAACTGTAATTAAAGAAGAGAGTCAAATCCACAGATATGCACAACATACAGAAGGAGGTTCTCGGAGAGACAGCATAGAAGAATCCTAAAGTATTTTTCCACTGCATGCCCTAGGGACATCCCTCCTTAATTTGATCTCTAACAAGAAGCTATCTCCAAAAGCCCCTCTGTTTACCCTGGAATAAAAGCCGGGTGTCGGGAAAAGGTCTAGCTAATTTTCTCACTAAAAAGCTACCGCATACGTAGTCCACGCATAGATACTGAAATCTGAGCTTCATTACAAATGGGAAAAAACAATTTTCTAAGTATGGCAGGGGAAAGCCCCAGAGGAGAGTCTGTCTGCAGCCAAGTCAAGCTTGAGTTTGGCTCCAGTCCTGAATCACATCCCTTTCTGTCACTTGCCAAACACCATCTCGGTTCTCCAGATGCTGCCAACATCCTAATATCACGCTGCATTTAAGTACCATTCCTGCTCTCCTTCCCTGTATTACACAGTTCTTGGCCTGTTTTCAATAGCTTTCCTAAACCCACATCCGAATTCTCTCTGATAGGTTTCAATAGCTCGCTGAGAGGCAGATAATCCACCCTTTGTCACCACGGATTGAGTCCTGTCTCGAAAAAAGAACAACTCCATTTCATCAAAGAAAAATAGTTAGGAATGAATTTGCCACTGCTAACAAGCTTGACTGGGTCAGAGCTTTGTGTGCTGGGACAAAGAGTTTAAGACCCTGAAACATGTTAGTATTGCAAAGAATATTCTATTCAGTCTCTGTCGTATGCATTTTAATGCGGGAGATCACTTGTATTTTGTTCGATCATGACCTACACTAGAGGAAGAGTCCCCGTCAGATCCATATAAATCCTTACCCGTCAGATCCTTATAAATCCTCCCGTTCTGCTTTGGATCTAATTCAATATGATCTCGTTTTTTCTATTGTGTAAGAGGTCCCAGTGCCCCTACCTGTTTCCAGATATAGCAAGACAGCCAGCCAAATTCAGCCCTCAGCTAACCCAGGGCGATGCCAAGGGGAAGACAACCATTCCCAGCTCTCAGTCACCGCTTCATTCATGCAGAGCTTGAATCCAACTGGGAGCCCAGTGCACAACGGAAGCTGTTAAAAAAAAGTTCCAGGAAACAACTTTCCCACTTGACAGCAGGGCAACGGAGAATAGCTCTGTGTCCTCAGGGAAGCCCAGGATCTGTGATGTTTGAAGACTGAAGGGCTTTATTCTTCACAAACAGAGAGACACTTACTGCAAAACATTATCTACAGAGATTTGTTTGAAACTGTAAACACATCTGCTTTGGCCTTGCTCAGACTTCTCTCACGGTCCCATTCCATGAATGTTCATGGAAGTGAGTTCTCAGTAACCTGGCTCTTTGCAAAAGTCAGATTTATATCTGCTTTCTCAAGTTCAGGCGGCAGGTAAATTTTCTATGAGCGTGCCCTGTGATGTTCAGGGAGACAGTTTCTATTCAGGGGGCAGAAACGATGCTGCTTAATGATAAGAGCATTAAAAACCAAGAAGTGCAGCTCAAATTGCAAGGCAATAAGCAAGAAGAATCTTGTAGGATAATTTTGAAAGAAACAATGCATCTGAGAAACATCACAACCCGCTCCTTGCTGTTCATGAGAAAAGAGGAGAAACTTCACCGTATGAGCTATTTGTTATGAAAGTATTCAGTTCAGTTCCAGGAACAACAAACCAGATGAAACTGTGTGTTTGTCAGCTCCCTAAACTCTGCTGGAAGTGGACATAAGTGTCAGGCGATTTCATCAGAGTTGTTGTTATGACATTTTGTTTTCCTTCCATTAAAAACATCTAACCACAGCAACTGCAAAGGAAAAAAAAAACCCTACACCACTCCCCTGAACATTTCCTTACCTCACATCTCCTTAGTGATTTTCCATCTCTGCAAGTGATGCTTTAATTAACTAAAAACCTCCTGACTCTGAGCAGGTTGGAGTTGCTGTGCCACCGCCCCATCACAGCATGGCGAGCAGATTATTCCTCTAAAGCAAAGCAACACAACCGGGGAGGCTAAAAATACCGGGGACACCTGAGTTGCTCCATTTGATTGTACGGGATTTAGCCGAGGAGAGGGACAGTCCCTGCATGCAGATGGCTTGCTGCCTCTTTGTAGTCACCACTTCTTCTGGGGTATAAAACCTTTTGAAGGGGAGATCAGGGGCTAGACTGGACTTTTTTAATTACTTTAGCAACCAGGCGCTGGGAACCACTGCACTTGACCCACACTCATCGCTGTCCAGGGGATGGCAGCAGAAGGTGTAAGAAATGGTAGAGATTTTTGTCCATGAGGTATTTTCCAAACCAAACCTGCAGGGGAAACTCATTAGTTGCATAATATTGGGTATCTTAGCAGAGGCTGTAATTATAATGATGCTGCAACTCATCATATAAGGACTCTGACACCACCTCGTGATATCTGAACTTTAAAAAATTTCCACTGAAAGGCCCTTTAGAATAAGGACAGTCCCAAGGGTTAAAGGAAAGTTTGCAGAAGCCCATACCCCGTTCTGCTTTTGTGCTTCTTAGCAGTCTCATATTCCCTGAATTATGCTACTTTTAAATTTTTCTTCTCTGGGAAGATACTTCAGAATCTATTTGTGACAGTCAAAATTCTAAAATATGGGCAAAATCTCTGCTCCCTAAGGCTATTTCTTGAGACAGCTATTTCTCGAGTATCATTAAAGTGAGAAAAACAAACTCTGAAGGCCAAATTCATGCCTGGTCTCAGTCAACTGACCTCAGCGTCGGCGCTCCAGCAATGGACTTGGCCATGCACATCCATTATGCTGTCTGCTTATAAACTGACTGAATTGCACCTAAACCCACCATCTCAATGGATTTTTTTGGCACCATTCTCTTTATAACACTTGTAAACGAGGCTCCCTTTTCCCCAGCCCCTTCGGCGTTCATATTCCAGGGGCTTAGCAGTGTGGGTGTCGAGTAATGTCCCTTCCCAGCCTTCACTCAGTAAATATGGCACAATAAATTGGTTTTTTCTCAAACGTTTCCCAGAAAAAAAATGTACTTTTCATCCCCATTATACAAGATTTCACTGTTTTTTTGATAGCAATTTATCGCAGTAGACTTTAGCTGCTTGTTAAACACTTCCTAAATGGTGAGTGACTAATAAAAATGAGATTATGGGAATTGCTTGGTGTGGGACACACCATGCCCACACTATAGCTTACCTTTCCCTGCAAACTGAAGATCTTCACACTGGTCTCCCGGCTGCAAAATAATTTTAGAAAGCCACTCTTCTGTCAGTAGAAAGTCTGTGAGTAACCTGACCAGTTCGATGTCTGGGGGTAGCACCACTGACAGGCTGATGGTGGCCTCCGTATGAACGGCAGAATCAGTGTCAGTGTAAGGAACTCAGAGCAAGATCAAAAGAATTACAGGTTCCTGTAGTACGGGGGGATTTCTGTAATAAATGTGACTTAAAATGACGGGAAAAAATCTGTCGTCTGAAGATGCTGTGAGCTGTACTTAGAAGTTCAGCCAAGGCTGTGACATTGTTTTGGTGGCCTTGCACAAGACATTCGCTGCTCTGTGGCAGTTTTCTTCATCCATCAAACGGGGTTTTAACACGCTGAGTGCCCCTCATGGTCCAGTGGAGGACATTCAAAAGCCTCCATCCAAGAAGAACAGTCACCAAAGCCACTCTTTCTAAGGGGTGATGGGCTGATTTCCCTGGATGTGCCTCCAGAGCCAGATGCAATGGAGAGAAACACTCCCTGGAAGAAGTCGGCACCTTTTTTTTCTTGAGATTCCTGCTCAAAACCGATCCCTGTGGCATAATAATGAGTTTGGGAATAAACTGTGAGGGTGAGTGTCTGGCTGAGAAATCTATTACGCCATCTCTTCTGCTCCTCATCCCAACATGCTTATTTCTTCCCTCATTTTTTTATTTCTTGCCTTCTGTGTGTGAAATTTCTTCGGGAAGAGGAAAAAGCATTGCTATTATACATGGACATTGTGTAGCGCCATCGAGTCCCCTTCAGCAACCCCCACTCAGTTTCTTATTAACGTTGCAAACTATCACCATCCTTCTGCAAAGCGCCTTTCTTGCTGGGATCCATAACAAACACTTGAATTACACTAATACCGCCCGTTATCTAACAATTAAAACCTGTTAAATTCTCAGGCTGGATACAAGGTCGTCCTCCTGAAGTGAATTTCTCAGCAAATTAAGGGTTTAGACAGCACCGAGCACCTGAGGAGACTCTGCTGCCCCTGGGTTTGCCAGGCACCATGAACATTCGTTGAATATTCGTTGAATATTCATTGCAGAGGCAGCAGCAGGTGAATAACAATTACCACAGTTCTTCAGGATCCAGCTTGGGTATCCACGAGAGACAGCATTATGCTTTGAAATTATAATATACAGAAAAACTGGTAAAATATTATTAGTTCTGTTAAGTGCCTGTACCAACATTGTCAAATGTTGACTCCAAGCCCCTTTTCTGAGGGGAGAATGAATTAGCCCGCTACCCTTTGAGAATAATCCTGATGCTAGAGTTTGATGGCCTTACATATTGAGGAAGAAAAAAGGGGTCGGTTGGTTTTTTTCCTGAAATATTCTCCAGGAGCTTCATGTACACCTGTGCCAGGAGGGAGGGCTGGCAGGGGGCCTGGAAGCAGCGGGACCCCAGCAGGACAGAGGGGCCTCTCTGGGGCCCAGCTCAGGACTGTGGACGATGACGAGCTCCCCACCGCCCTCCCGGACCAGCCCCGGGGCTCTGGGACACCGGGACATGGCGACAGGAACTCCACAACCCGACAGCCTCCGAAGCCCGCCATCGCCCTGCCCTCACCCAAGATGGCGGCGGCGGCACCGCCCTGCCGGCCTCTCGCGAGGTTTGCGGCGGGGGCCGGGCGCTGCCCCCTGCAAAAGGTGAGGCGGGAGGTACCGCCATGGAGCACATCACCACCCCAAAGGTAAGGGGCTGTGTCGCGCCGCCCCGGGAGTCAGTCGCCCTCTCATCGGCGTCCCCCGGCCGGGGCTGTGGGACTTCGCTCGCCGCCCTGCGCCGGGGCCTCCCCGCCGGACACCTGAGGTGAAGCCCCTCCGGGGGTGGCCGGGCTGTTGTCAGGGCCCTGCTTACAAGGGCTTTTTTGGTTTTATTTGTTTATTTTAAGGTGATTAATTTCAGTAAACAAGCTATCTTTGCTTTCCTTCAAGGCTTACTTATCCGTGACCGCCCCTTGCTCTTCTCAGACGGGTCACGGATAAGTCTGGAAGGCTTAAACCTACTTGACGTGGTGTTTAAGTATTTATTTCTGCATCACTTTGTTGGAAAGGGAATTTTTAGTAAGGGTACTGGCCTAAAGGTATTAACGGTACGATTCCTGTAAACTTTGTTTGTGTCAAAGCGGGGAGATCTCCTCAGGCCGAAAAAGTGAATCAGAATGAGCTTTTTCAGTTGAATAAAGTGAAACGGGAGCCCTGGGAATGCTGCACTCATGACAGCTGAAAAAAAAATTGTATTTACTTAAGGCAACTATCTGTCCAGCGATTTATTTATTTATTTATTTTTAACCTCATGAAGGTTGCTGTATTTTGTTTTGCCTTATTCTGTAGGATATTAGTTTGGGGATGCTCCTTACCCGGGTTGCCTGAGGTGCTTTGCTGGGCCTGCTTGTCTCTAGTGGCCTGAATAAAGGGCAGTTCTAGGTATAATAATTATATGTGCTGGAAAATAGGACATTCTAGGAAGACATACAGCCGAGACCTCTGCGCTTCAAATTTCTTTGCTGATGTTTTTCATCTCAGACCAGTGACTCTGTAAGGAAGCTTACGTATTCAATACCCAGAAGTAATTTATCATATACTGTTAAACTGTTTGTTTTCATTGTCCTCCCAGTTTTGTTGGGGTTTTTTCTCCATTATTTTTGCTTAACGATGAAAGAAAAATTCCATCTGTGTTCATTAAGAAGCAAATAAGCCAGGAGAAAATCAAATAACATAAAATACTTTAATATTTTATTATGTCTGTGCTGATGGATTTTAAAATTGTTTTTATTTTATAGTGTGTTTTATGAAATGCTCTTCTGTGCCTAGGAAGTGTGTTACAAAAAGTAGCTACTAATATTTTTTTCTAGTAACTGAGCAGTTGGAGGTCAGACTGGAGAGGGCTTTTTTTCCAGAGCAATACTTTGATTATACTCAATGTGAACAGTCTTTTCTTCCGCAGTTCTTGGTCTTATTATTTCTGCAGCCTTGCACGGTAATAAACTGTGATCATCTTGGCTACAAACCCAGTAATCCTGTTACTCACACTGGTGCTAAACCTTGGCTGTTTGCTTAACCTTTTTGGCTTTGATTGCTGGAGAAATAATTTGATTTCATAGTGTTTCGGGGAGACTTTAATTCATATGTTTTTCTGTCTTACTTCCTGAGTTGTATATTAGAAGTTAAATCATTGTGGTTCCACAAATGCTTAGGTATTTCCTTGACCGAAGTTAAATTCATTTTTTCATACTCTTTTTTTTTTATGTTGCAGGTTGAAAATGTGAAATTACTAGATCGCTATATGAATAGGAAGGCAGCAAATGGGACGTTGTACCTGACAGCCACCCACCTCATCTATGTCGAAGCTTCTGCTGAAGTCAGAAAAGAAACATGGGTATGTTGTGGTACCTGGAGTCCGTTTAAACACGGGTTTAAAAAAGGCTTTATATCTCATATCCAAAATTAAATGAGTTTCAAAGTTGTAATGGTCTTTTATACCATTTGTATGCCAAATGCTTAACAGAAACAGTGCTTTTGGAAGGAAATGAACACAATGCGAGTTGATAGAGGTCACTCACTGAATTACTGTTAGTTCCAGGAACATAAAAAATGTGTCTCGTTTCCTATCTCAGACTCAATATACCGAGCCACCAACCTTGAATTTACAGCTTTTAGCAGTGCAAAATTAGCACTGAAACTAACCTTTTTTATTAATTCTAAAGTAAAAAGGGAGTGACAAAATATAGAGTGACAAAATATATTGTGTATGTGGGTGGAGGGAAAGCAAAGTGAACCAGGTAAACCAAGCTGTGCGTCAGTCTCTAATAATTTATACACATCTGTATTTTTCAGTCTTGCTCTTAGTTACTTTGCCTTTGGGCAGACAGTCTGGATGTTTATTATATTTGCTTGATAAATATCACAAATAAACTCATTTTCTGCTGCTAGTTAGATGCAGTAAGCATAAATAACTGATAGTATTGCAAAATCTTTAATATCTGCTTGTACTGCTCCCGACCTTATCTGCGGCTTCTGAAAAACGTTGTTTATTTCCTGTTTTTCAGATTCTGCATCACCATATTGCAACTGTAGAAAAGCTGCCTCTGGCCACGGCTGGCTATCCGCTCCTTATCCACTGCAAGAATTTCCACGTGGCTCACTTTGTTATCGGGCAGGAACGTGACTGTCACGAAGTCTATACCTCCTTGCTTAAACTTTCCCAACCAGGTATTTGGGACGGACAGGTGTCTGTTTTGCAAATCGTTGAAAGGCTTTAAGCTGGGAGGCTCATCTGAGCGCTGGAGAGAGTTTTGCTGGAGTGTGGGTGTTGGTACAGGAGAGGGAGGGTCATAGAATGGTTAGAGTTGGAAGGGACCTGAAAGATCATCCAGTTTCCCCCCTGCCCTGGGCAGGGACACCTCCCACCAGACCAGGTTGCTCCAAGCCCC
>KZ511060.1:7218-19048 GCA_002844005.1 Limosa lapponica baueri | reverse complement strand
TCCTCCTTTCCCATCTCTCCCCTCAGTTTGCACAAGGGAGATTTAACTGCAGTATCAACTTAATTGCATTTTGGGGAGCATTGACTGGCAAGGTGCCCTTTTGTCAGTGTAGCATTTTATATCGCCTACAAGTAAGCTAGGGTAGTTTATGCAGGCTTTGTGCTGATCTTAAAATTGGGCTCTGGCTTCCTTTTGAAAGAGCAAACAAAGAAAAAGTTTGCCTCTCCCACAGCGGACTCACTTGCCTGAAAATACCCCTGTTGTTGCTTGTCATTTCTTAACAAGGTATTTCTTAGGTGTAAATTCAGCTATGCTTAAGCTGCTACAAAACGAACACATAGGAGGGTTAGTAAGGAAATGGAGTAACCAAGCTCTGGAGTGGAGCGACGAACCTATTGATAAGCTCTATAGAGCTGTTAAATTTTACTAAGGCAGCTGAAGAGGTTACAACCCACCCAGTCTAACCCTCTCACCATAATGTCTACCCTATTGCTCTCAGGACTGGGGGGATTGCTTCCCGTAACATGGCATCGAGTGTCCACATCTCCAGCTACTGTAGCCTGCAATACAGTATCCATGTATGAGCTGCCTTCAGCATCATACACAGACTTTACTAAAATCTGATATAGTCTCTGGGTACAGTCTTTCTCTACCTCATTTGTGCTCCAAGCTTGAGTCTGAAGGGACTATGCTTATCTTAGAAGAGGGCATTCAAATCGGAACACACTTAGATCCAGGTAGCATAGAGAACAGATACAGCAAGTGGTTGTCCTTATATGCTAAAGTTTGTGAATAGCTATTGTACTTATTTTGACAGCAAAATATGCAGATGATGAAGGGCAGCTTTTATTTACCAGAATAGCTATTTTTTTCCTTAAGAGTGATCACACATTGGCTACAGTAGGTGTTATATGGGAAGTCTACCAGATGATTGTCAGAGTAAGGCCTGTGGTTCACATTCTGTCTGAGAATAATACAGTAAGACCACTGGTTAACTATCAGTTAGACTGTCTCCCATTTGATTTTATTGTGACCAGATGGAAGTACAACCTCTTAACTTGTAGAAAAATAAATTTATACTTAAAGTCTTCATTGCAAGTTTCTGAATGGTACATAGTCAAAAGAATTGCAAACTTAAGTACTAATTTCTCATCTTTCTGAGGGTAAAATAGAGTATTTATTTCTTACAGTGACCACAACACATACATGATGGAGCATTTACAAAGAGAATAACTAATTTGTCTTCCTCAATATTTCCAGCTTGACTGTCAGCATTCCTGAAGGCTCTTTAGTTGCTGTTGTGGGACAGGTTGGATCTGGAAAGTCATCTTTCCTTTCTGCTATTCTTGGAGAAATGGAAAAACTTGAAGGAACAATTCAGAGAAGAGTAAGATTGTCTGTCCGTGTCCCCCTGCCCTGCCCCACTCCTCAATACCTAAATTAGCAGAACTGCTATTGAAAGTGTAGTTTTTCCTCCTCAGCTATTTATGTGGAAATACTGGCAAGGCTAGCTCCAGCTTCTTAAGTCTTCAAAGTAAAGTAACACAGTGACACTTTGCTAACAGTGTAAAATTTTTTCTTGTTTTCAACCTAAATGATTGCAAAGCTATTTTCATTTGTTTATATAATTCAGAAATGGAATCAAGGTGCTGGCTCTTCCAGCAATAGGAAACCCTGTAGCTTAACTCGTCTTGTAGTTACGTAGAGCAATGAAAGTCCTCATCACAGAACAGAGTTTAGGGAACTTTTTCATAGGTTACAGATACGGAGGAAGTTAACCTCTGATGACGGACTACAGTGCTTGAGCCAATAACTACCAATGGATAAGCACAATATCAGTTAATCTCATTGCAAGTGGATGTGGCATCGTTTAAAAAGTGTCTCATCCTTGAAAATAAGTGTTGAACTAGAATCCACTCCTGTAGTAAACTAGTACCGTATCCTGTCACTGTTAGGGGATAGGAGAAGAATATGAAGTTGAGGTGTCCCTAATCTGAGAGTAGTAATTAATGACAAAAAGATCAGCTGTGTAGAATCTAATAAGGAAGGCATATACCCAACCAGTGTATCTATACTATCAATTTGTTGTAAAATCAATAGATTTTCACGGGGCACGTAGCTTAATGTAAGAAAAGGTCTAGGAGCATTTCCAGTTATTATTCCTATCCTGTAACCTTAATTTCTAGTGGCTGACACATTCCACAGCATGTTATGTAAAAATACAAACAAACTGTATTTTGAAATATACCTAAAACAGACCCATTTTGCTGCATATAAATCTTACGATGGATGCCTGTTTGTCACTCAGATCTTTCCCTGAAACACTGCTCAGTATATGTCCCAGTTCTGTCAGTTCTATTCAAAGTATGTCCTCTTATAATTATAGGCAAGCTGTTATAAAGGAGTATTCAACAAATTGTTTTTATTACCTGACTTGGTCAAAATTTTAACAGTTCAATAATGCTCAAGTTTTGGAATTAATTACTGGTTACTCTGAGGTAAAGCTGGCATTTCAAATGTATTTTTAAATGCTATTCTTTTATGTTCAGAAAGCACAAGTAAACAAATTTTTTCCAATTCTTTTTAGGGTTCAGTGGCATATGTTTCTCAGCAAGCTTGGATTCAAAATGACAGTTTACAAGAAAATATTCTCTTTGGTGAAAATCTAAATAGGCCATACTATGAACTTGTTTTAGAGTCTTGTGCTTTACTGCCAGATTTGGAACAGTTACCGAATGGAGACCAAACAGAGATTGGGGAAAGGGTGAGAATCTGAGGTGTCAGAAATGATGCAATAAGTTATGTTTTTCATCTTTTATGTATTATTTGTTTGATAGTTTACACTGATGACTAATCAGTGCTCAGCCAAGTACATCTAGCCTCTCTCCCTACTTAGCTTACTTACTTTGAACTTAACCTCTGTTGAAACTCTGAACTCTTACTCATTTTCAAAATGGCTCTTTACAGAAGTTTGAGTCAGCCCTGTCGTGTTCTCCAAGGGTTTCCTCTATAGTGTAAAAACGCCTGTATGACTGTAAATAATAGTGATTTTTTTAATTTTCTGAAGTACCTTGCATTTGCCCAATGGCAATTTAGTCAACAGAGCCCAAACTTTGCTCTAATTACTTGAAAATCCAAATTTCTATTTTCATATCTACTATAAAATTTACTTTTATTACCTGAAAAAAATAATTATGAGACTGAGTGAGATAAACTGGTCTTCTTTAGTATTTTATATATTTCAGCATGGATTATTTTGGCTTTCTTTTCTTAGGGTGTCAATATAAGTGGAGGGCAGAAGCAAAGAGTGAGTCTTGCTAGAGCTGTCTACACTAATGCTGACTTGTATCTTCTGGATGACCCCCTGTCTGCTGTAGATATACATGTTGGAAAACACCTTTTTGAGAAGCTAATTGGGCCTTCAGGTCTCCTAAAAAGCAAGGTAAAATAGGGTGTCTTCATTTCAATTTGGGGATGAACTGCTTTGTAAAATACAACACAACAGACACAGTAAAAGTCCCAGTCATTCTGCAAAAGCTCATCTCTTAGTGTGTTGATGAAAATCATTCTGAATATAGAGGCTAAATAAGTAGCACAGCTGATTGTGCCAACTGGAAGCCTATTGGTTAGACATAGCACAGACTAAAAAAAGACTCAGAACTGGCTTTACCTGGGAGTCTGAAAAATTCATGTAATATTTGCTCATTTCTTCTTTACTGGCAGTTTTTGAGGAGTGCTGTGGTCTGCATATGGAGGGCAGGGTGGAGCCCTTTATGGTCACTCTTGATGCCTCACTGCAGTAAATGAGTTGTAGCCAGTATAGCTTATAGAAAGAAAGGCTTCTTGTTGAATAAAGACAGGGGAAAGTGGAATCAGGAGGAATAGATTCTCCCATTTAAAAACTGTTCATGTGGGAAGGTAAAATAGCTCATAAAAAATCTCTTCTTACTGTTATGAATTAGTACAGATATTCCCACTGGCTGATGCCTGTAAAACACATACATTACTATGAAATACTTAGTTATGAATACATTACTTACTATGTAGTAATTGTCTTTCACTTGCCCTCTCTCCCTTCCCCTTTTTCTTAATTTACCTGCTCCATGGGTTATAAGTATCTGGCAGAAGCAAGAACTCTAGTAATGGTAGACTTGTAATTAGATTTTAATACTGAGACTATCAAACTAGATGTGGTATATTACAAGCTATAGGAGCTACCTCTTCTCTTTAAAACCTAATCTAAAACATTCCTGAGCAGAAGATGCACATTAAGAAACAGGTAAGTACAAGTAATAGCAAGTAGCTATAAGCACAAAGTTTGACATTACAATCAGCAATTGAAAGAGTAATGTGGTAAAGTAGGCAACAAACAACGATAGTAACAATAGACAAATAAATGCACAAAACCCCCCCAAAATTCCATTATACTATTCCAGTTATAATAACATAATGTCTATTTTTAATATATGCTTTGTATTTATATGGTAAAATGGAAAACATTGTGTTTCAGACTCGGATATTGGTGACCCATAACCTAAATCTCCTGCCTCACACTGATCTTATAATAGTAATGGAAGAGGGCAGAATAAGTCAAATGGGGACCTACCAAGAGCTCATTTCAAAGAGAGCTAATTTTGCTGAGCTTATTCAAGTCTTTAGTACAGAACATACAAGTGAAGAAAGAACTCAAATGAAAGGTGAGAAAATTTGTATACTGTGTTTGCTTAGTGGTTTTACTTTTCATGCCAGCTTCTCAAAATACTCCTCTTCCCCTTTCTGGAAATGAATAGAATAACTGCTGGAAAATGTAGATCATTCCTGTCTACGTTTTGGTATAGAATTATAGGTCAGAAACTGAAAAAATCAGGCTTTAATGTCTCGAGATCAAATGGTTTACTTTTTCAACTAATGGATGTATGATAAAGCTGCCTAATGCAGCTGTTTTCTACTTTTACATACTACATTAATTACCTGGTAAAGTTACCTGATTCTGCTAAGGATTTATCACCCAATAAATAACTTATGGACATTTCAAATTAATCTTGCAGTGTCAACAATTACGTCTTTTTTTATATTGGATACTTCTCATTTCCATCACCTTAAACTGCTGTAAGCATGGAGCACAGCAGAACTCGTAGGAGAATATGGTCCGTTTGTAGGATTAACGGAGTACTCTTACGGAATACCTCCAGCCAACAAGTAGACAGCATAAACAAACAAATACTGCGTAGTACCTTAAAAAAAGCATACTTCCAAATTGTTCACATGTTTGGGACTTACCTTACTTCCGTACCTGAGTTGTTCAATGTGTGCTCTTTATAGAGTTGTAAGAAAAAATAGGTGCATTGGAATGCAGTCTGTTTGACCTGTTTTTGTAGTATACTTCAGGAGCAGATTAATTGTGGTTATTTAATTTTGAGAGAAGGAATCTCTCCACATGACACAGAAGAGTCCTATAAAAGACAGGTGAATGCAGGTGTTTATAATGCTAGTTTCCTGTTAGCTTAGCAACTCTCAGTTGAGCCTGTAATAAGTACAATGCAGTCAGGTGGGCTTATTAATTCAGGCCCTATACTGGAGCCAGCACTCTCAAATATTTGCTGGGGTTGACAGGGAAGAGTGGAAAGACAGAACAGCAAATTTGCAAAAGGCAGCAGTGAGCAGTC
Organism: Limosa lapponica baueri; assembly: GCA_002844005.1. Classification (NCBI taxonomy): domain Eukaryota; kingdom Metazoa; phylum Chordata; class Aves; order Charadriiformes; family Scolopacidae; genus Limosa; species Limosa lapponica. The sequence continues at coordinate 13,382 of KZ511060.1, read as the reverse complement.
TTGAGTTAGCTGTTTTGAGATGAAAGTGTGAGGTAGCCATGTAAGGAGACCTGTATTATTCATCAAGGGTAATAAAGAGAGGGAAGGTGGACCAAAGTAATGAGGAGAAGAAACAGCAGGAAATGTGTTATGATACAAAATTATACAGCAGAAGTACATTCAGCTGGATGGATGGTTGCAGAAAATATATCTTTGTCTTAACAGATCTGTTGACAAAAATAACATCAAATATGAAAAAGAGGAAAAAAAACAATTCCTGGAAGAAAAAAGTGTTGACTCCTTGCATTAACTCACAAAGAACGGCAGGCTCAGTTTTTCAGACATGATGCAAGAATACTTTGAGATAAACACTAATGTTAATATTTGCAGGGATACTAATGCTTTCATTAAGCAAGAATGGGATTCCAAAGAGACTCTAGGCTCATGGGGGAGATTTACCTGCTGTCACAGTTCTAGCATTTGGTCATAAATGTGTTTGTCTTGTGTAGTAGCTATCCCAAGACTAAGTCAACTTAAGGAGTTCATAATTTAAAATATCCCCATTCCTCATTTTGTCCCTGTTATTTATTTCTGGCTTCTTGTACTGTACCTGTCTACTCGTGGTATTATATTGAAAAGATTTTTCTATTTTTTTTTCCATTATAGTGAGTTCTTCAAAAGAAAAGGGCCAACTTGGCAGGAGTCTGCAACAAAAAGAACTGCTGAAACATGAAGAGTAAGTATTTAAAAAAAAAATAATTACCCATTGCTTAACTGATGCAATGTTAGAACAACCCTCAGTGCTGAAGGCTATGCCGCTATCCTTCACTGTGTAAACATAGATTAAGCCTGAACGTCCATTAGCAGTTGGCTGGAAAGTGTGTATCTTGAGATCATTTTCTGGTTTCACTTTATACAAAGGAAATCCAGTTAATGTGCTGCATGAGTTGAAGATGTCCAGTTCATGGGCTGCTTCACTGTGTGAGCCAAAGTACATTAAGCAGGAAGGAAGGGGACTTTCAGAAGACCAACTGAAGTCACTGATGTAGACGCACCCACAATTCCTTGGTAGCAATTTGACTTCTTGGTGTAATAACAAGTTGTTTACACTTCTTTTCCCCCTGTAATATTGATTTGTCTTTTTCCACCTTTAAGAAAACTTCTGGACTTTCAAATAGTCGAATGACCTCCCAGATCAATTTGTAAAAGCACGGTAGTGGTATATTTACAGTGGTAGAAGATCATGGAAAGATGAAGCAGAAGACACTCAACCTGGCAAGTTCAGACAATGCAGGACACTTCAAATAACTGCCTTGTTCCAGAAGTAGTAGAATTGGATGTGTCAAATAGTAGACCCTAGTCCTGACCCAGACAAGGGCTGAGACCCAAGTTGCACCACACTTACACGCCTCAGAAGAGGGCAGTCTTACATCTCTAGCTGAAGCCTGTGCAGAGCAAGCTCAGTTTTATCTACACATAATCATACAAGAAATGAGAAGGACATACCTAGTGTTGTCTTCTGACCATAATCTTATTCTAAGAATAAAAACAGAACAGCTGAGGACAGTTCATGTATCCATAGGAAAAATTTACATGATTTTATAGTATCCATTTTTGCTTAGGAATAAATGCATACTATAGTCTTTGTATGATGATTCATAAGAAGATTTGAAAGTGTTTCTTGTTTGCAGTTCTTCCTTTGATCAATGGAAAACACTCACTAACAATAAAGAAAAAGTTGCCACTGGTGGCGTAAGTATCACTAATAGAAAATGCTTTGACATTTATTTTTATAAAAATGTATTATTTGCAGTTGCAGTTTTCTGTTTCTTGTTAAGGTTGCGTGGCATCTTGTTACTGAATTGAAAATAAATCTCACAGGGTTTTACCAAATTTTAAGTATGTTGTCTGAGATTTTCTATTTTGATGATCTGCTACTGGCTGTGTTTTAATATTATATCTAAATCCAGTCTAGTTTGCATAGTTCAGAAAGAAGAAGATTAAAAAAGCTTCTTCCTCTGTCACTATTCTGCTCCTACCAGCTCTACCCTCCAAGTGGCCTAGCTGAGTTTGGCCCCATTGTCCCCACGTACACCAAGGATAAGAACTTTATCCTGCTGACAATAATTTGCATGGTTCCAGTAGCCCAGAGTGGCAGTTCTAAAGTTTCTAGTTCCAGTGATGAACAGAGTAAGATTTGCTTCATACAAACTGATCACGAATTGCACTCTTGTTTGTCTGTTTAGATAGGGTTTTGTTTTTCATTTTTTTGTTTGTTTGTTTTGCGTAATCTACATATATAAGATTTTTTTAAATCTGACACTGGAAAGTGTCACAAGCACAGGTGCCTATGATATGTATCATTAAAGAGGAAAGTGTACTGGGTTAGGAAACCTTTTCACAGTATGATTTTATATGCCTAAGTTATCAGATTTAATTAAGAAATTATTTAATTTATTGTGAAATTAATGTATCCAATTCCCATTATATAATGTGTATTTGCCTTCAGCAATGATAATGGTTTTCAGAGTAACTAATTTTTTTTTATATTCTTTTTTTATATATATATATTTAGATGAAAATGTCTGTTGTTTTGAAATACCTCCAAGCCTTCAAGTGGCGATGGACGTGGCTAACCATAGCTACTTACTTAGGACAAAATGCACTGGCCATTGGACAAAATCTCTGGCTTAGCACCTGGACTACAGAAACAGCAGAAGTTAGTGATTTCACAGAGTGGAAACAATCACAAAACTATAAACTTCTTATCTATGGACTTCTGGGATTCATGCAAGGCAAGGATGAGCATTTATGTCTGCTTTCTCACCATTTGCCAAGTCTGGTCTGCCTTAATGTGTTTTAATAAAGAAATAATGCTGGTTGTTTCATAAACAGAATTGTATGCACACAATTATACACAGTTGTATGCAAGCTGGGAAGAGGTGAAGAGATATACAGACACGTATAAGAAAATGCTGTTTAATTTTATGTTACTTCTGTGAATTCTTGGAACATCTAAATGTAACCTAAGGAAGTTGTGTTGGCATCTCAGTGAGTTCGGAGATCATGTGTAATGGCATGCTGGCATGAGAGACTTAATTGCAGGAAAAACATACTTATGAAGCAGTAAGATGTATCAACAACATACAAATATGTACATTTGGGAAACTAAGATGTTACGTGCAACTGTTGGATTTCTTACTGTGGTAGAAAACAGCGGCAGAAAAAAGCTCCAGCTCCTTTCTATCCCTAACCATTCATACTGTCTTTTAATGTATCCATTCACAAGGTCTTCTCGTTTGCTGTGGTGCTTATGTGCTCACCAGGGGATCTCTCTCTGCTTCTCGGGCATTGCATCATCAGCTGTTAGACAATGTATTGCACCTTCCTCTTCAGCATTTTGAAACTAATCCAGTTGGTCAGATCATCAATAGATTCACAAAGGTAAAGGCAAAACTCATGCATATTTTCCATTTTATGAAAATGAAGCTTGAGTGACTGCAGATTTAATTGCATTTAGTATTGTTGAAAAATTAAAATATTAAATATTAAATATTAAAATATTTAAGTAAATGCAGTATCTAGCAATATAAAGCTATTTCAGTGCAGGAAAACTTAAAATGTCTCAAGCTATTTTCTTACAAAATCATCAAAACATGTTATAAGTAGAAGTTGTGTAGAACCTATCCAAGATAATTATGAGGCCATTTGTCAAAGACCATTCCTGCAGTGCAACAAGTTTACCAGACCTAAGCCTGACCTGTTTTTTAAAAAAACATATATTTTTCTTAGATAGTATATTGTATATCAGAATCAAATGTTATTGTTAGAATCAATTAATACGTTAAATTCACATTCTCAGAGGCATATAGACTTAAAGTGAATGTTATTTTCTAGTTGGAACCTCTAATACACAAACAAGTGTTATTTGCTATGACTTTAATACTTTCCACTATCGTTGTTACTAGCTTGTTGCAATGCATTACCGATGACTTCAAATACAGTGACTGTTGATGGCTGTGTTCTCTAGAAGAATGGTTGTTTAATACACTAAAAGATCAGTTGATTTAGGTTTCACTCAAGCCCCTAGTCTTTGGTAGAAATATATTATAAACTGGGTTTGAAAGAGCCTTACTGTGTGCAGTAAGAGCTAAGTAATATTTCAGTACACTTCTAGACTTATTAGCCCGAGTATACAAGAGGTAGGACTTTAATTCCTAGCTTCCTTTTCAGTCTGATATGCTTTACATAAGCTAAATAGGATTGAGTTGCAAAATAGCGAGAGCCTGTTCTCTGACACACCATGATGAGTCTAAAAGCTATATTAAGTCTATTTTGGTTTTAGACAAATAATAATGATATAAGAATACATTTCATTAGGATATAATCGGGGAGAATCCTACTAATTTTTGTTGAAGATATTTTAGTTTGATTCTATTTTTAAAGGATGCTTTCTTGAAGTTTTTAGTGGATTTTACTCACAAAATCTTGATTTTTCTGTGCATTGTTACAGGACTTATTTATAGTGGACATACGTTTCCATTACTACTTACGAACTTGGCTAAATTGTACACTAGATGTTATTGGAACCATTCTAGTTATCACATCTGCATCACCACTATTCATAGTGGTAGTTATTCCCCTGGGATACTTTTATTTTACTATCCAAGTAAGTGCATTAAGCTTTTATAAGGATTTCTAGATGTATGTGGAAGATATGTCCAAAACAATCAAGGATACAGGCTTAAATTATTTCTTATTGAGAAGAAAAACAACCCCAAACATACATATCAGAATTTCAGAATATATCTGAAATTGCTTTCAGAAAAAATCCTCAGGCTTCTTGAAATGAAATTAGTACACTCCATGAATATATCCTGTAAAGCTGGGGAACTTTTAACAACTTACATTTTCCTCTTCATATTTTCCTTTTTCTTAGGAAGATACAATATTGATATAGATCCCACCAAGAAATTTAATGAAGTTACCTGAAAAAATGGCGTGTGTATTATAGTGAAAGTTAAAAGTTGAAGGGTAACCCTGAAACAGCAGATGTAAAATAGAATGATGCCTAAAATACCTGTGCTATTTTTTTGTCTAGAATGTCAGTCATGCTACTGAGAAACCAAAAAATAATGTTTCAGAAAGACTAATGGCTGCATTCCTGTTTCTTGATGCTCAAAGTACGATCTGTGATTAAAGATCTTAAAAGATTCTTAAAATATGAATTTAGAGGAAGGAAAAGAGTGCCTGGATTTAGTCTCTAATAAGGAATTTAAATACAGACATAATTACATTGAAGAAATAAAGGCTGACTTTCATCTGAGAAAGAAGCAGGATGTTCTAACTTGAAAGTTTACATTGAAGTTTTAGTTGGTTGTTACACGCCTGCTGTGGTATAGCACATTTACTATAGAATTTGGAAATGATGTTATCATATTTTAACCTTGCCAGTAATTTATATATTTCATTTATGTCAGCATTATAATGTTGGTGTGTCCCAAGAGGCAGATTATTTTTTCTATATTGTTTGTGAATACATTTTTTTCTGTGTAGACACTTCCAACTTTTTTGTTTTCAAAGTATGCAGGAATTACTTAACAGATTACTCAAGTGGAAATAAATATGGCAAATATTTTAAGTAATGCAAAAGAAACTGTAGCAATTTAAAATGTCTGTTTTGTCTGTACTGTTTTATTAGCGTTACTACATAGCGAGTTCTCGACAAATTCGACGGCTAGCAGGAGCATCGCATTCTCCTGTAATCTCCCACTTCAGTGAGACTCTTGTAGGGCGATCAACAATTCGAGCATTTGGCCACCAAGAGAGATTCATTAGAAAAAATAATGATGTTGTGTATGAGAACTTAGTTTACTTCTACAACAATGTCATCTCAAACAGGTACTTTACAGCAGTTCTGCATCTGTGACTGAGACCACCTTCTGTAGAATTCCACAACTGTTTACCTTTAGTCAGAGTAAACCCACTGATAAACAGGACAAGAGCAATTTATTGACCACTCTTTGTAATGAATGCATAGATTATGTCTAAGCACTAGGATGATTTCTTCGTTATGTACCAGCAACTGGCAGGTTTATAGGAAATATGCATATGCTGTCTGGAATAAGGGTATTTAAAAATAAAAAATAAAAAAGAAGAAAAAAAGGTTTACCAATAGGTCATGA
>KZ511059.1:12420-26654 GCA_002844005.1 Limosa lapponica baueri | reverse complement strand
GGGGATTAGGACTAGGGAAGAGGAAAGGAAGGGGCAGGTTTTCTACTTCCAGCACTGCTTTAGCCCAGTTTAACATATGCAAGTTGCAGCCCCTTGGGTGACCCAAGAAGGAGAGTCAGCAAGACTTTGGGGCTCTTACAGTTATTTAATAATCTTTGGATTATTTAGTATTTTCTTCTGTGGCTCAAGGAATGCATGCTCTCGGCAAATTCTGCCATTCTGAAAGCTTAAATCCACGCCACATGTCAGAGTATAAAAAAGCTTTTAAATATGTGCATGTTTTTTTTTTTTTTAAATATTGTCACAGAGTAACAATTTAATCTTCATAGTCAAGCCATGCATGAAATCTGAATGTGTCCCTACCTGATGCCCTACTTGTATTGCAAAATGGATGTTCAGGAAAAAGCATAGAAATATTTTGAGGATATTTTTCTATAAAAAAGAGGTCTTAATGTGTTGCTGCAACCTCCTGATAGGAACTCCTCCCTAGAAGCTTCTATCTGCTTCTGAAATATTTTCATGATCTTTCTGAGACTAATAGTAATACCCTAAAATACTATTAGTTTATTAGATGGCCGTCTATGTTTAAAGACTAATTAAGAAAAAAGAAGAATCACTTTTGAAGCTTCCAAGTTTGATGATTTGGAGCAGATCCTCAGCTCGCTGTAACTCAGTTGAGCTCAGTACAGCCAAGCATCTGCATTCTTTCATTCAATCAAACTTTTTCCCAACCCGTTTCTTAACTCGTGGAATTCTGCAGGTTCTAAATAATGGCTATATCTTCTGTCTGTAATTGGAATAAGATGAAGAGCCTGTTTGCTTCCTCGGTAATCGCGTATCGGGCACAACTGCACAGTGATAACAAGCGCCCTTTTAAAAACAGCTTCATTATGCTTCCTCCAGGTACTGGCAAGGGCTGGAGGCGAGATAGTGGGTGAGATGGATCATTGAGCTGATCAGATATGGCAATTCCTGTGTTTTCTGTGTTCTCAAGGACGACAAGATTTTAACCAAGCATAAACATTTTACAGCTGCCTTGTAGAATTCGCTTTTATTTGTTTAGGGGTTAGGGAAGAAGGTATGTTTCCCAAAGGTTGTGGGAAAAGTCTATAGCATGGATGCATAAGATGATGATGGATTTATATTTAGCTGACAGTTTGTAGCAGACAGTTCATTGAGGAGCAAAGCTCAGAGCCTTTTATTACTTTGTAAGAATAAACAAGTATATGTGTTGCTTCTAGTTTTCACACAGGTTGCCATTTTAGAGGGGAATGAGCTGTTTAGGATTTTTTCCTCAGGAATATAAAAACCTTTTCTATTTATTTCTACTTGAGGATGGGGGACCTGAAAATGGCAAAGGTAGATGTAATATCTTATATGAATAGGTGTGTGACAAAGAAAAATGCTCATGTTCTTATATCTGAAAAGAAAAAAGGATCTGTGCAACGTATTTGAGGCAACAACATTTAATTAGAAGAATTACTGGAAAAAAGTATATTACTTTGGTATTCGGAAGAAATTATAACTGAAGGATAAATTAAATTGTGGCATCTAATAAGGAGAGAAGTGCTTAAAAACAGTTGAGCGTCAGGGGAAATAAGGTACCTAATTCCATTAGACCCTTTCATAAACCTGCAGTCACCTATAATCATCTTAAATATTCTCTGCAAATTTGGCTTCCAGGCTGCGGCTCAGAAAAATACCCCAACTGGGGGTAGCCCCATAGCACATACTTAAAGTGAGCTCTTCAGGACAGCGATGTGCTCCCATTTCCCAGCCGTAAGAAGAACCTGTGGCAACTATTTTAGTAAAAAAATCTTTTATTTTCATGTCTGAAAGCTTTGTGAGCCTCAGTGTACTAGTGCTAATGAAACGTGCATAAGGAAACACAGAGATAGTTTGACTTTTTTCCTCTAATGCTGTTTTGGAGTGTCCTTACAAAACTCATTGCTCTAGCTGTGATCTTTTTTCCCCCAGAAAGAAGCTCGCTATAAAACGAGAAGGCAGAAACAAGAGTCTGTTGATGGATTAAACTATAAATACAAGTGATAGCAACACTTTTAACAAAAAGCCTGTTAACTACCCTTTAAATCTAATCTTGGCACTTGGGGAGTCAGAAATTCAGAGAGGAGAGTATTCAGAGCTGGAGGGGACACAGAAAAAAAAAAAAATAGCTGTGACAGAGCCCTGATGGGGGTCGGTGTGACCGGGACGCGAGGAACCCACTGGCAGCCAGGCTGGCCAAGCCCTGGGGAGGAGACCATCCCTCCACCAGCCCACGGAAGGGGCCACACGCACCACCAAGGGATTCTCCAACAACTTCTGCTGAAAAACTGCGATGTTGATGGCAAAAGCAGGTTTTTTAGGTGCACGTGGATTTTAATTTCTTACATAACGTGCCCACGGTCTGTGGGCCTCAGGGACTCTGAAAGAAAAGCATGTGCCTTCCTCGGGTTTCCAGTGGTGTTCACATCCCCCTGGGCTGTTTGAAGTGCTTGATTGAGATCATATGGTGCGCTCACAGATGTGGTATGTTTATTCAGCAGTGTGCATGCATTTAAAGTCAATTTGTCTGCATGCCAGTGTGTATAAATATATGCAAAGATATCTCAAATTACCTAAATGTATTTATGTAAAATTAGACCACTCTCTTTTCCCAAGGACAAATGCCTCATTTTGACAGATTATGCTGAGGTCCCTCTGTTGTGACATGGTGTTAGCCTTCATGTCACTGTTGCTTACCATCTTTTGCATTCAGTCGCCTCCCAGCTAAACTGGAAGGAAGTATTGCGTTTGTGGTATACCATATAGGCTAGACGTTTGTGGGATGACATTTTATATGTGCTACTTTGTTTTCGAATTTCCTGGAAGTTGGTCCAGCTTCTGAATTTCACTGTTGTCGCCACTTCTATTCTGTCAAGCAAAATGCATTGAGTATGTCTGTTCGGTGATTGCATGTTAGTATTTTTTAGAGGACATTGTTTCCCTGTCCCTTGAAACATTTCAGTGTTTTATATCATCCATTTTCAGCTGGTCTCTGCAGGTGTGTAATGAACGGAAAGAAAAAAAAATATCCAAAATTAAAGTCCGGTGTGTCAGGCTTTGTTAATGCTTCCAAAGGAGCGATGATAAAATGAAGGTTTTCATTTGACCTGGTTTTGACAGGTGGCAGCATCTCACCTGCAAGCTCATTGTGTTTCCCATCTGGCATGAAGTGGTAATGACAGTCTATAAATAAGTGTTAAACTATTTTTGTCTTAAGAGGTTATTTGTTTTCCATTTCACTGAAGGTTGCCTGAGCGCTGATGGTTGTCTGATGAGAGGAGCTTGCGGCGGTGGTGCTGATAGATGTCCTTTAGCAGGAGGCACGTAGCTCTGAATACATCATGTGGATGTATGCAGATGTTTACTGTGAGGTTCAGGAGGGGCAACTATGGCTCCCCAGGTTGCACAGAGCTCCTGGGACCACATACTCTGCTGGCTGTAGTACCCTTGGTGACCTGGTGCACAGACTTACACTGGCAGAAGTTCTTTTGCCACCTTCCCCGCTGCAACTTGAGCTTTCCCTGGAAGCCCCTTGGAGCCGTACAACATACCTTGGGCAAAAGCATCTTCATGCTGTCCAGGGATCCATGCCGCGCTGCACGGTGCCTTTGCTTTGCCCAGCAGACAGGAGTCCTTCTAAGGGGCTGGTGATACTCATACATGCCTTGAGTCAGTCTTGCAGGGATGGGGTTTTTTCAATACTTCACAAGTGCTTCTGTTACAAAATAGAAACAATTCAGGCAAACTGTTAATGAGGTGAAATTATGCCTGCTTCCTAGAAAGCTCTCTAGTGACTTCCATATTGTGTCATATCATAGCTGCTTACCAGTAGGTAAGAGCCCTTCTCTTGGTGTACTCTTTTGGTGAAAGTGTCTATGTGTCCATGACTTGACTTGTGGTCAAAGCTGCCGTTTAAGCTTTCTCAGTAGCAAAGCACCATTTTAGATCCTTTTGAAAGCCCCAGACTCCAGAATTTCAACTGTTTCTGCAAAATTTTCCCTGCAATACAAGTGTCACTATATGAAACCTTAATACCTAATTGAGATGTTATTTAAATGAGTTCCCACGTCTCTTCTTACATTTTAATTAAAAGCAATAAGGATATTGATTAAAAGACCATAATCCAATCTTTTTTTTTAATATAAGACTATAGATGAAGACTATCTTTGTCACAATAATCTCTTTAGAGTAAAGCATTGTTGTCACAAATAAAGCCAGTTACTTATTATTATCAAACCTGTAATTAGTTCTGATTGTGCATTGTAAGGCATTCTTTTTATTATTTCGTCAAAGTTCTCCTATTCCTGTATTGGTTTTATTACTATGAAGTTATTAAGCTGTTTGGTTTTTTTCAATCTGCATTTCTTCCACCCTTGACAAAATTTCTAAATATGAGTGAGAAAACTCTCTCTTTCCTTATAGGGAGGAATACAAAGTCGAGAAACATATTTTTGCAGCTTGTTCTGAGAGAGAGAGAAAATTGTCATTGAACAGCAGATTCTGACCTTGCACAGGGGAAGTCATGGACAGGATCTGAGCTTTGGGAAATATTCAGCATGTGCCTTGTGACAACCAGACCCTTTGAGATGTGCGTCCCAAATCTTTACTTGCTTTGGATCTAATTGCACTAGCTGTAGATGTGAAAATAGATCTGTTTCTTCTGATTTGTGATGAAAGGCAGTCACCTCAGGTTCCCTGTCACAGTAGGAACTTTTCTAATGGGACCATTGCTAACAGGTCTCACTTCCATGAAACAAGGCAGCCAACAGAAGAAGTTTTTATTAAAAACAACCAGAACGTTCAGCCAGTTGTGTTTTAAATTCCAGATTTCTATGCTCTTTTGTTGGTTTTAATATTAATGCACTTCTGTATTTCACTGGAATTATAGTTTTTTGGGGTATGCACTGTTGCAGAATCTCAAGGGCACAAAGGCTTTTAGGATGTGTTGAGTAGCTTTTCCTGGTTATTTCCTAACTGGTGTTGGGAACAAGACCCTGCTTCTAGTCAGCAAACAGGCAATGTGCTCAGAGAAACTGTTCCAAACCCTTTTCTGGATCATCATCCTCCTTCCAAAGCAGCACAATTACACATTAAAGTAGTAAAAAACCCCAACAGATAACAAGAGAGAGATTGCTTGCCTTTCCTCCAACCCCAGGTCATAAAACTGACGTCTCCATAGGAAACGTATGTGAACATTTCTGATGTCTCTTTCTGTTTTGAAGTGCATAGAGTCCTCTTTGAACCTTTGGGTTTTTTCCCTCCTATGTCTTCCCATCTGTCACCGCTCACCACAGTGTCAGAACTGAATGCTTGACTGGAATCCTGCTCTAGGGGGTCTCACCTGTCCCTTCGCTTTCCTTCCTCTCCTGCTTATTTTGGAGGCTCTTACCTTTCTCTCGGCTTGTAACTGTGCACTGCCTAAAAGCATGCTCTCGTGGCATCTAACATTAACAAAACCTCTGTGCTGCACAGACTTCCCCTGCATCTCTCTCCTCGAATCTTTCTTGTCTACCTTCTGCCCTTTCCCTACCTCAGAAGCGGCACGAAGCAAGGCTCCTAATGAGCTACTCCTTGATCAATTTAAGGTGCATGCCTCTGGCTTACTCTTCTTGATTTCACTGCTGCCTTTGACAAAGATAATCAGTCTCACCTCCTCTGCTTTCTCTTTTCTCCTGCCTTTCGTGATTATATGATATCCCGATGATGTGTTGTTGACTGGTCACCTACAAATCTGGAGCAGCAAGTAGTCCAAAGGACAAGTAGTTCTGACACCTGCAAGTGAAAAACGATTTCTGTGATCTATTAAGAGAATACTTAAAATCCATTATATATTCAACTGAAGTTGTGTTGGCAAGTGCTTCTGAATTGAAAATAATTGCGAAAGAGATTCTGATATTCTTACTGTGAATAGTACAATAGCTCCAGACTGCTCCAGGGAGAATTTTCATTGAAATCAATGGGACCATTCCTGCAGTAAACAATGAAAAATACTGGAATAGGGTCAAAATAAAAATTCTATGAGTGCTTGACTATTGCTTAATCAGAAGTTTCACATAAGGGATTACCACAGCAGGATTTGAGAATATTTTTCCCTTTTGGTGTTCAGAACCACAGATACTGGAAGCAGCATGGCTGCCGAATGTTAATTCTTAATTGGTTGAACTGCAACTCTTTCAGCTGATTCTTCTTTTCCTTCTTCAGGTTGTAAAAAAGGGATATTGTCTTTCTTATTTTAAATAGTCAGTTCTTCCAGGTAGGGAATTTTTCTCACTTAATATTCATAAAGTTTCATTCAAGTGGAGAGGTCTGTATTAGTAATAGGTGATTATCATGAAGAAGTTCATTATGTGCAGGCAAAGTACGATTGGGTATACCATTTTCATGAAGAGTACCATAAGGGTATTTATCACCATTCAAAAGCTATCACTTCTGTGCTTGAATTAATGGGCAGCTTGCAGTGCTGAAAAGTGATGGCAAACAAACAGGCAGAGTAGATAATAAGGTTATAATAATATTTTGGGGATTTACATTGTTTAAAATGAAAGCATGACTTCAAACGCCTATACAGATGACACAATTACATACCTGTTAAAATTTATAGACTCAAGAATTCTCTACACTCTGCTGATTATTAAGCCTGGGTAGCATTTGTGTCTGCAAGTTATCACACTCATACCATTTGAAGCATGCATCATAACCCTCTGATTTCATGTAATGTTCATACAAGTTAGAGCTTGCAGCATATCTCGTCTAGAGTAAACTGCAAGACCAGAAAAGCCTGAAGTACGTATATTTGTACATTGTAGTTTATGTGAAATTCAGAGTCAGTCTTCCTTCAAGTTTTAATCTAGTCCCGTTATTTCCCTCAAGGTTTTTCCATTCTCTTCCAGCTTTATTAGGTTTAGAAAGATCTCTATGGTTGTATCTCTTTTTTAAGTTAATCAAACCCCTCTTCAGGTAACCTTAAGGTATCAATAAAAATATATTTTACATATATTCCTTTAAATCTTTATTTAGAATAAAAATGTTTTAATTTGCCTCCATCCTTTTGAAGAATATAACTAACACTCAGTTAAGGGTCATGAAATACACAGGGTTTGTATCAAAAGTCTACGTGGATGAAAATTAAGTGTCCAGCTAAGGGACTGTGTGCGTCAGGGTGTATGTGTGTGTAGGTATGTATGTATGTTTGAGTGTACATGCATTTTTCAAACTGCAGTCAAAGGATTAAGCTTTTTCGCCCTCCGAGGGTGCTTGAGGAAACCCAGCCATGAGAATGAAGCGTATTACTTATTGAATGTGTTTCATCTCAGTCTTGTGCAAAAGTCTGCCTGTCATACAAAACCATTACTCACTGTTTGCTGAAAACTTGGCTCAAGATCAGTAAAAAGATTAGCAGAACTTTCCCAATTTTTTTGTGACTGCAGCTCTGCACCATTTGCAGTGATTCCTGCCCACAAAAAGTGAGTAAATAGTACTCTTAAAACAGTTCCAGCTGCTGGAAGTGCAGAATTCTGATTTTCATTTGATTTCCTTACCAGTGTAATAAGTTAACTAATAGGAGGAAAATAATGAATGATTTCATTCTTCATATGAGGTTTTTATGAACTTGAAATTATTTTTTAATTTATTTTGCAAATGTACTGAGCAGCTTCGTCAAGAGACCTATATCAAGCCATGCTATTGTTATCTGGAAAGAAACATTTGCTTTTTCAGTTACTCTGCTATTTCAGTTGCTTACCGAGAGAACTTCTTAATTCCCACTAATCTGGAGGTAAACAGAAAAAACCCAGTTGTGTTTAGCCATGGCTATGGTATCAATGATAGGGTTCTCAACTGGTGCACGCATTCAAAACTGCGTTGGTTTCTGTTAGATGATGGTAAATTGCATCACTGAAGAAATTTCCTTGCCTTTGTCATAATGGTGGTACTGGTGCTTTTTAAGTCTTCTGTCACTGGTGAGCAGGGTATCATACTTGCTCCTCCCTTTTTTCCTCAGAGTCCAAAAGTGTCTGGTTTTTTTTCTTCTGTGCCATTTTTGTATGTTTGTTCCATACACAGTCACTAAATAATAGTAAACTCAATTAAAAGGAAGTAGCCAGATTTAGTCTGTATTTTTTCCCTGCTTGTTAAGGATTTATTTACTTATTCATTCATTGAGAAAGAAGCTCTGGCAACAGGATATATTTGACAAAACATAACTCACAATATTCATTGTCATCTCTGAATTACTTCTTTGTTTTTACTTAAGGGAACCATGCAAAGGAAAAACAGAAAAGAAGTTTTTCCTCACTGACTATGCTAATTATGCAGAGAGCCTCCCTGAGTTTTTTATGAAGATTTACTGACGTATTATTTGATTATGTCTCTGAACCTCTCATTTTCGATCATCCAATAAAACTACCCCGCTCTCATGGTTTTCATTTTTATCTGGACTACAAAGAGTAGGTCAGATGCAACTATTCTATCATGGTTTCTTTACCCACCTATTCACAGTTATGCTAAGCTTCTTTCAGTACTGCAATGTGATAAAATGATATTTCTCTCTCTTGCTTGATTCATTCTTTCGTGGAAGATTTATGTACATATTAAATTTTGGGTTACTTTTTTAATACTGAAGAAATGAATACATCCTATTCTCGCTCTGTAAAAATGTGCTTTGTATTTGGGGCACTGAAGCCGAAGGTAGTTAAGGCTGGGGGTGGTTTTTAATTCCAGTGGGAGTTCATTGCACAACTTTGGAGAAGCCCTAGAGAAGACTCATGTCTTGGTTGGGTGATCAGTATATTTGCAGTGAATAGTTGCACTGTGACCAAGAAACACAGTTATGAGCTATAGATCCTCATTTTGGAGATGTATTAATCATCACCTTCTTGTTTTTACCAAGATGTCAGTGGTAAACCACAGTTTGGAAAGCAACATACAGCTTTGCTTTGATATTTTAATACTCCTAGGCTTTGAGGCTGAATCCAAAGCCGGAGGAATCCACCAGACCAGCAGACTCGGAAATGTGGTTCTCTGTCACCTTTGGGAGCAATCCAGAAAGGTCTTACAGAACCTTGCTCTTCTGACAGCTTAAAACTTCCTTCTACTAAAGCCGAAATGTCTGAGTAGCCAGTTCACACCAAATTGTTCTTTTGCCAGCATTCCCTTTTGCAGTTAGGTAGCCTCGTTCTTTGTAGTTACCTATTAGAGGTATTCATAGACAGGAGTTATACCTGGGCACAGACTTCGAGAGGGTAGGCTGAACAATCTGGCTTCTTCTGGTTTTCCTTTTTAAGATGGACTTCCCATCCTCCTAATCATCTCGGCACCTGCCTCAGCTTGTGTTCATCTTTCCTAGACCTGGGGAACCAGAAGTCTGCATACTTTAGCTGAGGAGTTAATAACAGTGCCTTCTGCAGTGAGACAAACTTTCCCTGTCACTACTGGAAATAACAGCCAAGTCTCTAGTGAGAAAGAAAATAGTCCAGACCCAGCCTCTTTCCTCCAAACCAAGTATCAGGGTACAGCTCGTGTCCACTCTTCTCCTCTGGGACAGGATGATTTTCTCAATATTGCCAATGGGAATAGGCCCTGGCCTGCACTGCTCTGCGGAGATTTCCCTTGGTGTTACAAGAGATGGTGCTAGCTCCCGCGGGCCAAACCTGAGCCACCGGCTGCGTGAGGTTAAATGGCATGGACACCACAGCAGGCTAACTGGTAGAGACACAGCCGCTGAGGCTGCAAACACCAAGTTGAGAATTACATGATCTCTGTCTTGCTCTTTCCCTCTGTTGATGGGCTCCTGGCTGATATTTTGTATTAGTTCCTAAGTGTTTGAACTTTCAATTCATAGTGAATTTTATCCCATTTCAGTACTTCTGCTTTTCAGGTAATTTAGTTTTTTCAGGCGGTATCTCTACTCCTCTTCTCGACTGATAGTACCTTCCAACTTCATGTTCTCAGCAAGTTTTAGGAGTTCACTCCTATGTTTTCTGCCAAAGTTGTTAATGAAAACAGTAGATTAAATTGATCTTGAGATCCTCTTTGAGGTACTGGCAATCTTCTATAGCTCCTATGAATATAAATGTTGAAGTTTTTTCTTTAGGTTCTTTAGCCATCTTGCAGTTCTTTTCTTTCTATTCCCTATCAGTTTGCCATACAGCACTATGCTCAATGGCTTTATGAGAACTAAATACGTTGAATTTAGATATTTACATTTTCTAGAAACTCTCTTATTTAAGACTGTTTTTACACCTGTAGAACAGGTCCAGGACAGCACAACTGCACACAAAAGGGTCTTCTACTTCTTACATTTTCTTTTCCACCAAACCAGCTTCTTCTCTTCCTCTACTGTGTGATCTCTACAAAGAGTTTAGTAATAAATTATTTTAATTTTAAAATTCTATGTATTTTACCTGAGCCAAAGATACTTTGGCTAACATTATTGCTGGCAGAAATTACACATTTACCTATAAATTAACCTGGCAGCTATAACTGTGGAATATTGCACAGTGTCACTGAGCAATATAAATAAATGTATTCTTACAAACAGGAAAGGAGATATTTCTTTGGCTTGCTAATGGGAAACTGAGGTATAAAACTATTAAAAGCTATTTAAATTTGTTAATACAGAAATTCTTCTGAATGTCTTCTATGAGTATGGTCTTCTCAGCAAGAACAATCATAAGTGTACAAATAAAATTGGTCAATAATGCTCACTTTTCAAGCCTTGAATGTTGAAGACTTACAGTGTCATACACTGTAGCTCAAGAATTAGGGGGGTTTCCAAACAAATACTCTTAAATACAGTTTGCAAAATGAATTGTTTGTACAAATTTCAAAAGGATAAAAAGATAATGCAAAGCCTGACGGGTAATTCACAACAAATTATTTGCTTGACTGACCTTGAGAACAAATCCTCTTAAAAGAAGTTAGTTAAGACTGTTTTACAGCTGTTTGGCTCTTGCCATTTCTTATAAATTTGCCAACATGAAGATATGTTTTGTCTATTGCTAGGAGCTTTTATACGACCACCACTAATTTTCCACAGATAAGAGATTTC
The DNA here is from genome assembly GCA_002844005.1 of Limosa lapponica baueri. Lineage (NCBI taxonomy): Eukaryota > Metazoa > Chordata > Aves > Charadriiformes > Scolopacidae > Limosa > Limosa lapponica. The sequence continues at coordinate 15,562 of KZ511059.1, read as the reverse complement.
ACAAGGTAATAATTTCCAATCATTTCCAACTGATATCTCAAAAATCTTCAGTGGTTTTCGGCTCATCTAAATCACTGTGTCTTTATTCTTAGTGTCTAACCCACCTACATTTCTTACTCCCTTCCCTCTTTGAAGTCAGGAAATTGGGAAAACTTAATGAAACTTATAATTTGCAATTTGTGCGTATAGTTTCCTGTATGCCCTCTCCCAGCTGTCATTTCATTTGTCTTCTTCATAGCACTATTCCGTATTTTAAAATGAAATTAATTTACTCTTTCATCTCTTTTTATTAATCTTGGTTTTTCCTTTTCTTAGATAATTTCTTCTTCTCTGTCTCCGTTTACTCAATGAAATTTCAAGTCACTTCACTGATGTACTTTTTTGTCTCAGCATTCGAAAAAGTTTTCCTTTGCCTTGGCACTTGTGTGCTCTGTTATAATCATCTGTCATTTGGTCTACCACACCGTGGGGTTTTATTTCTTTGGTTTTTATTTTTGTTTCCCTGCTGCTTTGTTTAAAGCTGTACAGTTAGGGGTCACTAGAAGTATCTAATTCTTACCAGTCTTTGGGTTTATCTCTGTTGCTCTAAACAGGCTTACAGACTGATTAAGAGTCCCAAAGCAGTATATTGAGATATGAGAAATACTCAAAACTCCTCATTAACATTTGCTGGTTTTTGTTAAATGAAAAGTAATTATGAGTTCCATTGTGTCGTGCAGGTAGTCATTACTGTTGAGTATATCTTTGGGAAATAAGATAGCACATCGGAGCAAAGTATTAAGCTGTCTACATCTATTTGGATACAATAACTATAATGGCATCCAGCAGACCTGAATGGTTCCTGGTGCAAGTCATTTCCTATTATTTTTTTCCCTTCTAATTTTTGGGATATAAGAGCATTTTGATTGTATAAATGTAGCAAGTACACTGTTGTGTTTCTTCCCAGTGGAGATTTTGAATGAGCTGCCTTGTTCCAAATAATGGAACAATAAACATTAATAATGGTGACATTAATACCATTTTTAAAATGTGCTGATATTGTCCTTTTAGTTTTCCAGAAGATGAATGTTGACCTGTGGTCCCAGTCTTTCTGAAACCGAGGAATCCTCTAGAACATGCCCAAGTTCTCCAATGGGCCCTGGCCTCACCTCACCTGGAGACAGGGACAGGAGGAGACAGAGCATCCTTGAGGCTCACTCACAAGCCTCAGTTCACTCTATAATAGAATCATAGAATAGTTTGGGTTGGAAGGGACATTTAAAGGTCATCTAGTCCAACCCTCCTGCAATGAGGGACATCTTCAACTACACCAGGTTGCTCAGAGCACCACGTTCAGCCTGACCTTGAAAGTTTCCAGGGATGGGGTGGCTGCTGCCTCCCAGGGCAACCTGTTCCAGTGTTTATATCAGTAGTGAAGGTATTAAACAGTACTGCTCCCAGTACAGCCCCCTAAGAGACACCACTTGGCACTGATCTCCGTCTGGATATTGAGCTGTTCACCACTACCCTCTGGATGCAACCATCCAACCAATTTCTCATCCATCTAACAGTCCATCAAGTCGGTCTCTCTCCAATTTAGAGAGAAGGATGTTGTGGGGACTGTACCAAAGGCCTTACTGAAGTCCAGATAGGTGACATACGTATCTCTTCCCTGGTCCACTGATGTAGTCACCCCATCATAGAAGGCCACTAGTTTGGTCAGGCCAGACTTGCCCTTGGTGAAGCCATGATGGCTATCTCAAATCATCTCCCTTTCCTCCACATGACTCAGCATAGCTTCTAGGAGGATCTATTCCATGATCTTCCAAGGCACAGAGGTGAGGCTGACAGGTCGATAGTTCCCAGGGTCCTCCTTTCTACTCTTTTTAAAACTGAGCATCGTGTTTTCCTTTTCCCAGTCACCAAGGACTGCCCCTGACTGCCATGACTTTTAAATATCATGGAGAGTGGCTTGGCAGCTACATCAGCCAATTCCCTCAGAACTCTGGGATCCATCTCATTGGGTCCCATAGACTTCTGTATGTTCAAATTCCTCCGGTGGTCACGAACCTGATCTTCTCTTACGGTGGGAGGCACTTTGCTTCCCCAGTCTCTGCCTTGCGGTCCATCCACCCGAGAGGTGTGGGAAGAGAAGTTGCCAGTGAAGACTGAGGCAAAAAAGTTGGATATCTCAGCCTTCTCATCTGTTGCTACCAGTCTTGTTCATTGGCAGGGGAGGAGGGGTTTGGTGCACTTCCTTTGAGCTTCCTTTTCTGGCTGACATAGCTGTAGAAGCCCTGATTATTATTCTTTGTGTCCCTTGCCAAATTCAGCTCCAGCCACAAGCTGGATCATTTTAATAGCTTAAAACTGGACCAAATGAAGAGATCTCAAGGGAGTTTGAAGTAATAAATACTACACCTACAAATTTTGGTAGAGATTAGTTATTAATTTGGAAAAATGTCAAATTTCAGTTATTTCTATTTTTTCCCCCAAATTCCAGCATTGCGTTACTAACTTAGTTTACACATGATGATTCTTTACTCCTCCACCTTTGTTTTCTAACGCCCCACAAAGCTGGCATTCACAGTCACCTCTTTTGTCACCCTGATATCTGCAAAATATTTGTCTCATTATTTATTTCAGGCAGTTACAGACGTGCACACGTAGTGGCGTGGACTGGATTCCTTATAGGCTGTATGCAAGGGTCTCGGAGCAACGTGCTGCTTTTCAGTAGAGGCTGTGAATTCTTTCTGAACGCATCTGTTCCTCCATCCATTCTCAATCAACCATATAAAGCTTACTTTGCTCTCATCTTACTCGAGAACTTTGAAGCTGCTTTTCATCCTTCTGATCTAGCTGTCTAATGCTTTGCTCCTTCCCCAGAGTATAGACATTTTACGTGCCAATGGAAGTGATGGATTTAGCCACAGGGAATGATGTATGCGGACAGTAGATTTCTTGCAGTTTTCACTGACATCTATCACCTTTTTTTCTGTAGACAATGTTTATTCCGGTGGGTCTTTTTCACAGAATTTAGTCAGCTTGCAGAGCTGTTTTTATGGTGCTGCACATCCTAGTGCTATGTATCACCTCTTACCCAGGATTACAGTGGAAGGGAGTCTTCCATAAATATGTCAGGGCACAGTAAAAGGCTTGAATG
>KZ511056.1:9716-26862 GCA_002844005.1 Limosa lapponica baueri | reverse complement strand
GAAAGATTTTTATTTTATGGGATTTTTTTTATAGAAATGCAAATTGATTTGTTTTGCGTAATGCTTTCTGCTCTGCAGAAACGGATTTGTAACTGATGGCTTAGAGTGGAAAAAAAAAACGGTTTAGCTGTTTTGCCCAAAAAGATGAGGGAGAGAACCAAGGAATGCCTTGAATGTGCCAAGCTTGTGGCAATGTGCTTTTCAAAGCATTTTATGGGGTGATTTGAGATCTTGTTAAAACCTGGAACAACTCACAGCGCATATATACATATGCTGACTTGTTCGAGAACAGATTGGGAAGGCGACCACTTGGCGCTGTCAGCGCTCCTTTGTTCGTTGCTGTGTGTGCCATGTGCGAGTGAAACAAAGGTGTGGGTGCGATCCAGGCTTCAGATTTGTAACAGCAAGTAAGATATAATCATACGCCCCAATGTTCCCTCTCGGCTTTTGAGAAGATATTTAAAAATAAGGGATATAAAAACCAGACGAATGCTGCAAATATGAAGCTACTGCACATTCCAAGTTGGCTTGTTAGCTTTGTTCAAACTGTCCTCCAAATATAGTTCTGATGATAATGCCACAAGTTTAACGTTGCCATGGGGCTATTTCTCTCTGTCGTCGCATAGGGCAGCAGGGCAAAGGTTTTCTCTTATTCATCTGTTTTTCTAGAGTAGGAGAAATAGCCCTAAATACGCTGTTTGAACACATGAAAGAACACACCATGTTGTTAGTTAATTGGCAAAGCTTATTCAGGCTTGTTCTGCAACACTGGCTTTTCTTAGTAAAGTGTTGGGATTTTTTATAACAAGGTAGAAGAGCTATTTGCTGTCAGACTACCTGAGTAGAGCCCTGACCAGAAGTTTCCTTTCATTACAGGTACAATTAATGTTAGAAAACCTGATCCCAATTAATATTTAAGAACTTGAAATAACGGTCATGAACCTGATGTGAGGCTGCAAAGTTTGTAAGAACATTCCATCCAATAGTATATTTTCCATACAAAGAACTACCAGCAAGCCAACTCCTTTCCTCTATTCTCTAACAAAACTCCCAGTGTCCAAGTCAGCTCCAAGTTTGCTTTCCTTCCTTGCACTGAAGTTGGTGACTGTATGTGAACAAAAGCTGCTGTGCAGACCTCTCTTAAGAAATGGAAACAGGTTTTGGAAGAACTGTTTATAATAAAATCTAGGGTTTGAGTGTTTAGAGTCAAGCTGATAATTTTGTTCCCAAAAGTGGAATCCTACTATTGTTTCATATTTTCCTCTTGCCATTACAGTATGACCTGCATTTTTACACATTTTGTAACTTCGAAAAAATCCCACAAAGGAGATCAACCCTCTAAGCAGGAAAACAAATAAATTCTATTGATACTTCCATGTCAGGGGAGAAGACTTGGTTCCTTAAATTGCTGCTGTGTGAGTAGTCATCTTGGGCAGCCTGTTGCTAACACCATAGCATGGTATCCCGTGCTGCCTGAAGGTCTCATGCGTCTTCTTGGCACCGTGTCATGTATCTAAATTTTCTGATGAAAATGATACTGAGTGACCTGACTGCACAAAGTTCTTCGTTTTCCCCCTCTGCATTGGCTCTAAGGCTGCTTGTTTAAGAAGTGCGGGGTCTGGATCTGTGCTCCTCGGTGTCAGCCTCAGGTACCTGCACAACATGGGAATATAAAGTTGAAATGGCAGTCCTATTTACTTGAATGTCAGTTAATGCTTAAAGCATTCTCTGCTAGACAGTAGTTGCAGGGCATCGATATACAACAAATGTACTACACCTTGAATGTGAAGCTTCTTTGTTGATTTTTCTTCCCCGAAACTTGAATTCCAACAAAAAATGACCATCAAATCTTACATGGAGTTACACAACAAGTAATTACCAGAACTTAGTCTTTAAATATGGGTAGTTGCACAAGATGTCAAAAAGATTAAATCATCAAGAAATTCTGAAGGTGAATTGCAGCATATGCTTAGGCTAAAATCTGATATCAGTGTTTCAATGTGCTTAGCTAAAATTAAACATCACAAGATGTAGCGGGAAGAATTGTAAGCTTAGTCATATCAAGAAGTTTGACCACTTCTTTCGTGAAGGTTTCATTGTATGGAAAGAAATCATGAAAATTACATCCTTTAACGACAGTATATGGACAGTTCCTGATTAAAGTCTTTTGGGTTTTTTTTAACAAAAGTATAAAAAAACCACCTCTGTTAGAAAACCAGTAGTTAATAGTTTTTCAGGGAAGATAACTGATTAACAATTACCATTAACAAGGACTTTCACCAGCAATGTATTCATTGAATTTTCATGGTTCTTGACACTTTTTTCATTATAAATGCCTTTGCAATTCTAGCCTAGAGGGAGGATGAGGATTTGCAAAATACCTCTTAAAACAGTGACATTTTTAAATGGGAGGCTTTGTGGTGACTGCGGCTAGGAAACAACTGGACCTTAAGTTTTGACTTCCTTGTTTACTGTTCAACCTTTGCCTTTTGGCATCTTTCAAGCCATTTCTGGGTTACTGATAAGCTCTACATTTGTTACTATTTTCACATATATAACAGGAAGAATATGACTGTGAAAAGATTGCATTTAATTTGCAGTCCTCTGTCAATATTTGAAATGCTGAAATTCTATTTATTTTATGTTGATGTGTTCAAGGTTTGCTTCTTGTACCTGTAGGCACTAACGTATCACAAGTTGGTTTCTCACTGTGTGTCCTTTTACTTCCTAAAATCAGACAGGGTAGAGTAATTGGTGGTGTTTGGGATGGTGTACAAAACCAGTATTGTTTGCAGAATTCCTACTAATTAAATTATCAGAAGTGACTGAAGACACTAGGGTTTCCAGTATTTTCTTTACATGGAAATAGTGATCTTACAGTTGCACTAAAGATGAAGTTATAGAGCTAGTCACTGTATTTTTTAAAAATAAGACTTAGATCAAAAGTTAACTTTTCCTTTTTTCTTTTTTTCCTTTTTTTTTCTCCTTTGTTTTCTTTTTTTCTTATCAAAGTGTGGCAAGTTTACTCAGGCAGAATGCAGACTTTTCCCTTGGCTGGATCTGGTAGATCAATGTGGACTTTTTAGAACAAAAGCCAGAGAGAGGTGAGAAAGCTACTGTCTATTGACGGTGAGGAAGCAGATCTTCAACACTGAAAACATGAATCCACAGACTCCATAAAGAAATGAGCCTGTGATGTGTATGTCACTGACTGATAGACTCTGGAATCAAACCTGAAAAGTAAATCAGCATTGTGTCACTTATGTATTGGCATAAAATCTGTACTTTTAGATGCTGGAAGCCCTCTTTGATTTACTTTACCGGAAATGCCTGTGCTAATGTGGTGGCTCTGAGACATTCAGCCTCTGCTCTTATCATGTAATCTCTCTGCAGAACACAAAGATTATCAACATAGGCACAGCTTCATGGCTAATTTCTTTTCATCGTGTGTATTCCTCTATCAATAACCTTTCTGACTCCCTTTCTACTTAATTAACATGATGGAAGATTTGTACCTTGAAATATGACAATAGAGATCAATAAGTACTGGGTAAAATTTGCTTTGTCTGTTTTTATTTCTGTGTTTACAGTATCGTTGATTCATTTCTTTATATGAAAAGAGTGTTGTTACAAGAAACAAAAGCTCAGCCTTTGCTTCCTTCAAATCTTGGAACAGAGAGTTTCATACTCAGCTTATCTGCAGTACAAACACAGCATTTTCCAGAAGGCAAAGTTTGGACTAACTAGCTATGCAATGTCCAAGCCAAGCAGAGTCTAAGAGGGAGAAATGAAACTGGGATCCTCAGAGGAGAGAGATTATAGATTTTTGTATGAGGTTGTGCATTAGTGGTCCCTGCTCCCTGCTGTTCAGTGGCTTCTTTGGAGACATTTGGTTTTCTTACATTTTTTGAAGCATAAAAGGCTACTTCTAGTTTGGGTGGTCTTCTCCCCCCCCCCCCCCCCCGCTTTTTTTTTTTTTGTTACATTTTTCTTTCTTAAACTTAGCCTAGAGGAAATCTGAGGAAGCTGCCTCCACCAAATGGTTGCAGTAACTTAAAGCACTTTTTTCCTGTTTTCTCCTTTTAATATTATTCTTGCTCTCAATGTTCATATTCTAACTCCCATATTGTGATTCTCACCCTCCTTAGAATTTCAAATAGAGGAAAGATGTAATTGATAGTTCAACACACCCTCTTTAACATGAAGAATGAAAAGAAACACATCCTTCCAAGGCTAAATTTACTTAATAGCAAAAAATCTTTTGAGATCAATTCTAAATTTCTGGTGCAGTTGCATATAATCTTTGTATAGCATTGTCAATAAGAGACAAGTTCTCTAAATTTATATAAATATGGTTTGGTTCCTATTTTGTTTTGAACTTATTTAATATCCATGAGCTGCAACAATCATCCATTAGGCTGATTTTAATTTTCAGCCTAAATTATAATGACTTGAAATGTATAAATGATTCAAAATGTAACTGACCTGCTGTTGTGGGAGGTAAGGCAACAGTGTAGACCCATGTCATCTGATGTGCCCTTCTTCTATCCCACGTTGCTTTTCTGTGTTCTTCCTCCACAACGAGTGCGGTGGTGTTCTGAAGCCAGAGAAAATAGAAGGTTTCTTTACAGCTTTCAGTAATGGAGTTTTTATAGGATCATACCAATGTGTTTGGTCATGACTTGAGAGCATGTAGGTGCGCATGGGGAAGAGACATCTCCTGGAATACTGCTAAAGAACCAACCTAGAATTATGGCAGTGGTATGGTACCATTGAAATTCATGATTAATAATTGCTGACTGACATTAATTTCTCATGCAAAGAATTTGCCTGGAAGAACCGTGCCGGCCATTCAGCATACTAGAGACTGTTCTAATAACTTGCTGTTTTCCACATTTTCAACAACATCATATCAAAGACCATCACATACTTGTGCCCACAATTGTTTGATTTGCTGGTAGAGATGTGACCTCAGAACCTTGGCATGTTAAGCTACACCGAAACCATTCAACCAAAATATCATTGATGAGTATTCTTTCTTGTTGAGTTTTGAGTCTAGAAAGGATAGAGAAAGCAATTGCAGCAACTGGGTTTTGCTAATGGGACTTTGTGTGTTTATTCTTACATGCTAAGCACCCATTTCGTACCACCTAGTAGTTGGAGGGAGTGAGGAGGGGTTTTTTGCAGTAATAGCTGCCTTTCAGAAGATGCACATACTTATTGTTTATCTACAGCATTTATGACTAAACAAGATAACCTTGGAGAAACAGATCTTGAAACTGTACTTTTCATGCCAGATCTGTTCTCCCAGAAATTGCCAGATGGGATTTCTTCCTGGAGGATTAACTGCTGCTTCCTCTTCCCTGTCCTCTTTTCTTAAGCCAAATGCTTAAACAGTCCAGGAAGTTTGACTGCTAAACCCCACTTCTTACTGAGTAATGTTATGTTTGTCTTATACTAAAATCTTGCTTAGGGATGGTTCCATGGCATCTGGGTAAGGTTAGCCTTTTCGTGTCCAGAACTTTGAATCTAATGTTTGTGTTAATACATTCCTGCTTCACAATGGGTCAGATACCAGAGGGGTTCAGTTAGAACTCTTGTTCAAATCATCTTTTTCAGATTAAACTGGATTTGCTTGTTTTTTCACTACTGTCGCAGCCTTTGTTTAAAGGGATCTGGCAGTTCCCACTCCATAAACTGAAGGACTTGCTTGTTTAACCTGAAAGTAGAATCTATTGAAGGGTAAAAGTGTAAACACACTAGTTAAATGGGAATTGAAGATTTAGATGTTTTGATTATTACATTTGTGCTTATTTTTAGGGACCCAAATAACTTGAGTTAATCTCACTCGTGATTAAAGATGTAGCTGCACTATTAAGTGTTTCAGGGAAAAGCACAGGGCAGGTATATATATTGTATTACCTGCTCTGATAGCTGTTTATCTGCACGTTCTTCCTCTGCACTACCCACTGCACTATAGCTGAAAATTAATCATCTTCTCTCGGATCTGAATGTGGACATGAGCAGTTACCACTGCTCTGTACTACACTGTTTTCTCACTGTTTTCCATGTTGATTTTTTTCTTAACACCAAAAAGTTTCAAAAAACCCATCCCTGCTTTCTGTCTCTACCTTTTGATTTGAGCAGTAAATTGGAATAACTTCTCTTGAAAAACTTGAAGATTAATGTTTCAGGGAAAGGTTTATGTTTATCATTTAAATGCTTTGCAGAAGGATTTTTCTTGTTTCTTTCATTTTGGTTTGTGTAGAGAGTTTTTATTTATTTTAAAACTATGTAATTATTTGATAGTGTAAATATTAGCCTAAGTAGTCTCAGGTATCTGCTACACAGAAATCATTTGGTTTTAGTCTTAAATTTGGCTTATTTCCTTCTTTAAAACCCAACTTCTGGCTTGATTTACAATGATCACACACTACTTTCATGGAAGGTTGAGTCTTCTGGTAAAATTACCTGTAAAGATGAAAGCACAAAAAATACTATGAAGTTACTTACATCTACTTGAAGTGGGTCCCCAGTTGGTAAATCCACAAATTTCTCCCCTTCAAAAACCAAATTATCTAAATAGATTTCATAAACCTTAACCCTTTCTAAATCACTCCTTGTTGAAGATACTGATACATTTCAATGGTCAAAATTTATCAAAAAATTCAAATGGCTGTTATAATTTATTATGTTCATTATGTTGGGGTAATTTTTTCGTTAGTTCTGCCCATATTTACTCATCTTTGGTGTCGATATATTTCAGTCACATACCACAAGGAAGTCTGAACAAAATTTATGCACTTATTTTATCAAACAGACTATATATATAAATTCATACTACTTCTTATCTTCATAGCAGCATTCAATATATTTTGTTTGATTGAGCCAATATAAATTAATCCTGACAAAACAATAAGTTGTAGTGTACACTTGCCTTACAAAGCAAATCAGACAAGTAAATCCTGTAAGAAAATTTTCTTAGCATTTGGATATAGGAAGAAATGTCTGAAATTGTGTTAAAGAATTCAGTACAGATGGGAGTTCTTATTATGGAAATTTTAACTGTTTGGATATAGAATAGAGAATAAACACCCCTAATTACGTGAGGATTAATTAATTGTAAGCATTATATCAAATAGATTTTTTTCCACCAGTGACTGACACAACAAAATGAGTACTAGGGCAAGTAAATAGCATGATCTAGAAGAATAGGCAAGAAAAAGTAACCTGTGGAGGAAGCAAATTATTTCTATCAAAATAATAGAAACGCACATCTGATGTGAAGGTATAGGAAAAAGAATTTTTCAATTAATTCTTTACTTTCAGAATAGATATAAAAATGTGTACGTATTTGAGGAAGACTTCCAAAAAGAATCAAATTCCAAATCCTGCAAAATGCAAATGAATTTCTCTTAAAAATATTATGCACAATTTTGGAATGGTGGCTTCCAGGATTTTGATATGCACAAATGAGTACTGAAGACAGGAGGAGTCTTTCATTCTGTAGTGATAAACTCATACTAGTTTTGAAAACTTGAATGTTCTTCCTATGGCAACTTAGAATAAAACATGCAAGCCATTTATCGGGAGGGAAGGAACAAAACTAAAGCCCTCAAAACCCCCCAGCTCTTTCTCAGATGAGAGTTTTTTGTTGTTGTTGTTAGCTTTTGTTTTGAAGGTGAAACAGAACAAAACTAGGATGATGACAGATTTTGGCAGAAAATGTTGTCTATTTATTAACATGTTTCATGTTACTTTTGTTTTCCAATAAGACTTTTTGGAGAAAAACAGAATATGCTTGTATATTTAAGTCTAAACTAAATGGACCTCTCTTCACAACACAATAGGATTCTTTTTTCTTTCTTAGAGCCAAAAACTATGTAGTTCTAGACTTTCATCCATTGCAGTGGTTTTTTTCCTAAGTGATTGGCTTTCTTCTGTATAGTCCGCCTTTGTCTGTGTGCTAAAAGACAGTTCTGGTGTTCCTTGACTAAACAGCAATTTAAGCCAGTGTTAAACTCAGCTGTGGTTGATTAGTATATGGCACTTCTGCAGAAGTTTGAGTCTCATCTGTAGTGCTCTGTGTGCCTCAAGTTTGTCTGGGATCAAGTAGTCAGGTTTCTAAAAAGGCCAAAGCTGTGCTTTATCAAGCCATTTCTGTATTGCAGTAATTGGTTTCCTGGTTCATGTAAACTGATTTTAAAATGCTAACTTTTATGCCGTCTTTTGTCTTTCAAATGCTATCCCAGTGACAAGAGTGGTATTTTAAGATGCCTATACATCAAGATGACTCAGTTTTATTGTTCAGAACAAGTTTCAATTTAAAAATCTGGCCTTTCTTATATGTATTAGGGAATTTTCATGTGATTTTTCTGCCATGTTCTGTTTTGTAACTTTTAAAATTCCATTTGCTACATGGAAGGAAATTTCATTGTTTCTGTAGCAGCAACCTTCCTTGACAAAATCAATTTCAAAGCTATATTCAAAGCTATTTCACTGATACTTTTGCAACAAAATTATATTTGATACAAGTAAGTATCATGAAGTAATACAAAGTATATATCCAAAATTTTTAAAGGAATTTGAAAACTTTATCAGGTGCGGGATTGATTTTCTTGATTGAAAGTTAGATTATTTTTTTAAAATATTTTGGGTCAAAAGCATTTTTCACTATTTTTATTAGCACAAATTTAAGTTTGTTTTTATTCCTGTGAGGCACAAGGCAGTTAATGAGTATTCTTTTGAACCTGTCCCTTTAAATTCTGTATTTCATGTACATAGTAGGAATTATCATTATTTATTTCTAGTTGCTGGTTTGTTTGTTTTTTTTTATAATAGTGTTCTCTTTTTGAAAGAGGAGTTCATGACTAAAGGATTTAAAGTAACAGTCTTCAACCTTGACTGCCTTGAGACTGTTCATGTAGCTTTCTCTCGTGTTGCTTTGGAAACATGAAAGAGGTCTAAGAAAGGATGCAAGGAGTTCAAAAGGCTGGTTGGATATCACCTCAGCTACTGCAGGGCTGACGTGAAGTTTCTGTATTGCCCCTGATCTTACTTCTTATCCCAGGAGAGGCCTTGACCAGAAACCACTGAGACGCCTTGGCTGTTTTCAGGTCCTTGGAGTCAATGAGACAGTAGCCTGAAGGAACAAATGGTGGAACTGGTTAAAAAAGTGTCCTCCTCAAGTTCTTCCTGACCCAGATGCCAGAATGAAATAACTAAGAATTTCTTGCTAGGGTGTAACTCAACTTGGCTTGATAGATGTCATATTTCAAAAGTCCAGGCCTGTCAACGGTTGATAAAATGCTGTCTCTGCCTTTAAAATAAACAGTCTTCTGTGTTTAGTTCTTGAAGGGAAGAATTGAATACAATTAACAGTTTATGCATTATATAAACCACATGTTAACCTTTTAAACCTGAGTTTTGCAGACTTTAAACAGTTTAGAAAATTTCTCAATAAAATTATCTGCTTTCCCTCACGTATATAGAACACAGAGAGATAATTTTCTGAAGGGCACCGTTCTTTACTTGCACGCTTGAAGCCTGAGCTCACTGAACCAAGCTCTTCTGTGGCTGCAAACATGCAGGACTTCTGTCTGCGTGTCGATGTCTCTGTCCCAGCATCATTTGGTGCTCCAGCAGCATCTTGTCCCAGGGACAGTGTCCTCTACTGGGCTGGAGCTTCCCTTCTGTGCCCTCTTGGTAGCATTGGGGTGAAAGTGTGGTCTGCTGCAATGTCCAAGTGAATTCAATGGATTTTGGATGAGACCCAACATACGTCTATCATGTAGCCAGAAATTATTGATGATGGGATGGAAACATTACGGAAATCCCCTGCCATCTGGTATTGTTGATAGTTTGCTGGCATGATGTCTTGCAGATTCCCGTAAATGGTGCCTTTAAGAATAGGTGCAAATATTGGTCTTTGCCGTTATCTTTGGGAGGAAGGGTGTAATGACAATCAGACCAAGATCAGGTATGTGCAGAGAAAAAGAAAGCAAGCTCTACTTTGAAGTAACCTGTAGCTACTATCTACTAGCAACTACAGCTTCAACAGTTAACTACTGGTAATACTTGGTATGCAGTACTGGTTACTGTTATTTTCCAAATAAGATTACATGAACTTCAATTTATATTACTACACTTTCAGCAAGAGCCATTCTGAGTTAAAAAAAAAATCTGTAATCTCTCTGGCTAATCTAATCATAACTGTATATAGCGTGGAGCAACTGAAGGTAAGAGATTGAGTTCTATAGGCTAGGGTGGAGGTCTTTTGGTTTTGAGCCTATATTATGATTTTACTAATTAATCAAAAAATAAAATAAACCAAAAGATCTCTGAATCAGATGGAAAATGTATTTCCAAACTCTGATTTTATGAAGATCAATTGCTGCTTCATGCCTAGCCTAGTCTCAGGTGTTTTTTTTTGCAAAAGACTCATGTGTACAGAGGAATTTCAAATTCAGAATAACATGACAGTTTCTAAAGTCAGAATTACTTCATTAATTGAGTGGTTTCATTAGTACTGACAGGAGGCTTAAAATGTTCATTATTGTAGTACAGATATACGATGCGGAACAGTTAAAGTGACTAATACAATTTGTACCAAACCTACCTGACAAATACCCAGTGCCCAGTTCAATAGCAAACAACTTCTAATCATTTCACCATGCTACATGCTTTGAAAGTACATATAATTTACGCTGCAGATGCATTTCCCTCAATGCACCACTTTAGAGGAGAGGTAAAATGTGTGGACAGATAGGCCAAACCAGAGGTTTAACAAAACCACTTTCTGTATGATGTCTTTGTCGTGCATGAACGACAGTTGTCGAGTTCAGATTACACTGCATGTGTAGATGGCAGTGAAATACTTTTAAGGACACCAACTAACTTTTGTGAAAGAAGACCTATCCAGTGTACCAAAACAGACTGAAAATGCTGCTCATGAAAGCAAGTTTCCCAGGGAAAAAAAAAAATCTAGTGTATCCAAAATGAAACAGTTTCAACAAGGCAGGCAATGATATGTCGGAGGTCTGTTTCTTTTGCACTTATTTTGAACTTGGCATTTTTCATTATTCGATAGGAATAGAACTCTGCATTGGTGTTCATATGCAAGTGTTCATGCACCTGTTTACAGCTGGTTATGCTATCAGTTATGAATTGGGGACGGGGCGGGGAGTTAGGCCCCTTTATGGCTCTATACCACAGCTGTAACTTTAACATAGGCACTGGTATTGTCAAGCTGGGTAGAATATAGTTTTTCTTTCTGGGGGAAAAAAAAATATTCAAAGGACTTTGGGTTGCCTTATGAATGTTTAGGTCAATAAAAATAGTGTGAATTTTTTTTTTAATTGCAGAAATATATAGTTAATGTTCTCATGACAATAATAGTCTATTTTCACTTTTGAAAATTATTTACAATTTTTCTACAGAATTAAGTAATTCATTCTATATGCTATTTGTTTTAGTAGCCAATGAACTATAGCATCTTATATTATCTGTGTGCCTGAATTGTATTTGCAGTAGTATTAGTGGTGATTTGCACTCTTTGAAACATTTTGTGAAGTCTTTGAGTTAATCTGTGTTCAGTTATGTCTGTCACCAACTGCACTATGTAAGATGACTGGAAAGAACTGTACAGGAATACTTGCTTTATTTTTTAGGGTTTGCATCATCAAAATTTCTGTTCAATCCTGTGATCTGATTTTATGGAAGAGAGATAAGAGTTCACCTTAAAAAAAAAAAACACAACACACCACACAAAAACCCCCAACCAAACAGAAAAACCCAAACCAAAGGAAAAACTCAACCAACAAACCACAAACAAAAAAACCCCAAACACCTTAACACCAAGCTCTTGGTATGTTCAACTCCTTTATGACCACTGTGTCACACAGCTGAACTGTCTCCTTATTAGTATTTTTAGGTGAACTCTGGTATTTTGGATAGAAACTTAAGTACTTTGAAACATCAACTCAGATGATCCAGGGATATGTAGGGAAAATGGTACAATATGTCCTCCCATAATAATTTGCTAGCATTTGTGATTCCACAGATTTACTGGAAATGAAACAAACTTTATGGGAGCTTAAAGATGGCTATTGCAAGTAGTGATTTTAATTGTACTTGGAAGCAATGAAGCCTCTAAACTTGGTATTTCCTCTAAGAATATTCTGACCTCAGGATGTCAACAGAACTATTCCCATTTCTTTTCAATCCCGTATAAGGGAAACAAAGGAAAACTAAGACCAGTAGTATTATATAAACTATCCAGATTAAAATTAATTCCAAATGCTTTTCAATACAGCAAACATTACTTTCATCTACTTGGTGGCAACTAGAAGTGAAAGCTGCGTAGTATATTTAAAAACCACATAAGCAATGTCTGAAAATGTTATTGGCAATGATAAAAATGAAGTTTTGGTGTTTTTCTCCTGTTACCAGTTACCCTTGTGTTCTGCCTGCTTCATGTTACTCTCTAATTTAGCATCTCAGATATTTCAAGTATATTTACTGTGAAAAGGAGTAGAAACAACACTAAAATCCTGCATAGCAGGATTTCTTTTATTATTATGTTTTAGGTGATGTATGAAAATACAATACCTGTTTAAGCAATTGTTTTGGAATGAGGACACTGATAAAACAGAAAGATTTCCTAGGATAAGGAGTAGTAACACTCCGGATCCTTCATTCAAGCATAAAGTGCCTGAAGCATCTCAAAGAATATTAGGAATGTCAGTCAAATTGGGCCTTGCACTGCGCCTGGATAATATTGGTTAACTGAACACAGAGCTAGGATTTCACATAACATTACAGAATAAAATGATGATGATGATAAGGACAACTCTACTCTTTTGATTGCTCTATTTGTTCAGGTTTAATAGTAGCAATATTAACAAAAAATGTAAAATTAATGAAAGATCAGTATTCATTCATCTGGCAAGGTACCAATGCCTTTATAGTAGAAGAAAAATTGTGCTATATCTTGTTAAACATTCTGGGCCTGATTTTCCAACAAGAAGGGTTTAGATTTACTTTCATAATTTTAAAATAACATTTCTAGAATAATATATGTAGCTCAATTATATTTCCCTTTCTTTATAGCCTCATGTAATGCATTGCTGTGTCCTGTTCTTCAGGACTTTTTAGATTGTTGAGTCAAACTGCGGCACTGTTACATTTCAGATGCCTAGATGAAGATACTAGGAAACCATGTAGTTTGAGTCAAAGAGAAAATATCTCCAAAAACCTTTAATCCCACAGAAATACTGTAGAAAGTATGTGGAATACTTCTAAGATATTGCAAAGCTACCAGGTAGAAAAATCTACCTCCTCTTTGTGACTGTCTTTCTCATTATTCAAATGAGTCATGCAATTCAAAATAGCCTTTCCCATTAACTCGTACCAAACCTTAAAGAAACACTCTATTAACAAAACCATAATTGATGCAGACTAGGTATTTCCATGGCAAATGGTCTGTTCCTAAATTCTAGTCTCATTTCATGCTGTATCCTATGGTGGGCTATATCTGTCTAATGGCTTTTTAAAAATAAAGATAGACTTAAACAAACCCAAACCATAAATGGTACTCAAAAGGTATGTTATCTTGAAAATATCTACCATCTCTTGATATTTGAAGGGTGTTCAAACCTTCAGGACTTTTACTCTTCTGATATCCATAAATACTCATCTTTGTCTTTGGACACATGAGGGCATATTCTGACTTTGGCAATATTTTTCCATAGCTTCAGAAACAGCTGGTAGAGTAGCTGCCAGGTCCCTCTGCTTAGGTCATCTGAGACTCTTGCTGGCTTCCTGAAAATGAGAGATATGTAGGGCTGTAGAAAGGGGGGAACACTTGGGTCTCTTCCTTTGTGCTTATTAAATTCTGACTTTGAATGTATGACACCTGGGGGATTTTTTTTATACTTGTAGTAGTTTGGATTTCCTGTCATATTGCTGTCCTTATCTGCACCATAAGGTACTGTTTCAGATAACTTGATTTTCTTTTTGCTTAAACTCCAATTCTCTTGTCCAAGGTGACCAAGGCTCACTGTCATGGAAGGTCAGGACTGCTCCCAACACAATTGTTTGCAAGCTGAATGGAAATAGGTAGATGAGAGATGGCTGCAAGCTCTGTTTCCATGATGAGCGTTCATGTCTTCCTAGGCTGCTACTTAGTTTACATTAAGTTCTCCAATATTTTTAAAAGAGAACCATGCCTTTTCCTTGGATTAAATGCTGATGTTTAAATGCATGTTAGTGACCTTGCTGTGATTTGCTCAGCTATATCAGTTTTATGTATGATACTAATTTAAGTCATTAAAGAAGGTAGAGGATTTGAAATAGGAATTAATGACTTAAATTTTCAGTGATTGTTGGGTTGTTTGCTTATTTGAGTAACTCATAGGCTGTTTCTTCTGTAGCTAAGTTTTCAGAAGCAAATGTAGTGTAGTGAGAGTTTGTGGCAGCAGAATTATTTTATGAAAATTGGTAAACACTGGTGCGAGAAGGTTGCGCAAGCTTGTTGAACTATAGCTGTGCTGATGGCTTTGAGTATAATGGCACATTATGAAAGGAAGGCATGTTGTCTAGAGATTAGACCACATTGGGATTTCTCGATTCTCTGTTCAACTGTACAGTCTTGCTTGGGTGGCTTTGAGTAAATCAGGTGAGCTTTTGAAGCTCAGTTTACTCATTCATAAAGCTGTCTTAATACCTGTGGTCTAAGGTTGCTGTGTGCCTCCTGCTATTAAAGTGAAAAACTTTCTTAACTCTATATTTGTATATTGCTTTTATTGTTAAGTATTGGTGTGCTCAAAAAAAATGAGAGGGAGTCAAATTGTAAAAATAGATAATTCGCATAAGAACGTAACACAAACAGTAATTGCAATTACAGATAATTTAGACAATGAATGAAGTACAGTACTAATTGCCAGTGGTACAGAACTGGAGGTCCAAATCAAGAGAAACTATAGGGCTATCTAGAAAAAAAACAGTGAAGAGTTATTTGTTATACTTTCCTTTGCACCAGTAAAGCTGGTTTGACCTTATAATTTTTGGAAGTTTACTGCCATTCTATGTCATTCTATATAAGTATATTTTAGCCCATTTCAAGGGGTGTGGCAGAATGTCATGAAATATGTTTGGCTTTTATTGTTGAAATGAAAAACTACTGACATTATTTGGAGCTACTCAGCAAAAGTTAAAGCGCCTAGGAAGGCGTACAAAATACTTTTACAAATGTGTTTTCTTTCCCTATTTTTCTGGCATTGCATATGGTTTTTTGGTGTTCTCTGACTTAATACATCAGGAGTATGGATTTTACAGCGACACCAATATTACAAGACCACACGTCCATAGGACTTGTGGCTGTGGTTGCGGTGGGTACTTGCAAACCCTTCAGACAAACCCTTTTTTTTTTTTTTCTTTTTTCCTGCCGATTTCATTTTCTGTTAACGTTGGTTAACTGAAACAGCCCAGGGTTGGTTAACTGAAACAGCCCAGGGAGGGATTTGATGGATGCCAGAGCAAGGGAACAGGCAGGAGCGTGTGGCTGGAGGACAGGGGAGCAAGTTTGGTGGGGTGCAGAAGCAAAATGCTTTTGTGACCAGCTGGAATGACTTACTGCTGCCAGAACCGTATATAGCTTGTTCTCTCCCAATCGGCAGTTTCTCATTTTGTGGCAGATGTCAGTGTTGACAGATTTTGGATTCTCTCTCCTTAAGTTTGCAATGAATGTTTTTTCTTCTTTCTTCCATTTTTTCTTCATTATTTGCTTTTTTGGTGTCTTTCTCCTGTGACCATGAAGTAAAATGATGATGATGCAGGTATAACAGAACTTATTTGATAATCCTTTGACTACACACAAGGGCACTCTTCTCCTCCCACTTTCTTCATACCATCCATAATCTCCAGAGGGACCCCTGTGGTACATCATTTCAAGTGGGTGGTCAGCCTGTGCATATTTGAGCGCTCCCAGCTTTGCCTGTGGAAGCTGGAATGTCTGCAGTGTGGGCTCTATTGTTCTCTCTGCTTTTTAGTGACTTGTGGACAACTGTATGACACAATGTTAAAAATATTCCCAACCATTAAGCATTTCTTGTCTTTTCCTACTGCGTTGGATTTAGCGCTATTTTCATTTCTTAAGAATTTTCTACATAAATGGCAGGCTGGATAACTGCTTGAGCACTGGGCTATACTTGGCTCCTTTCACTGTTTCTTTCCATAAACACGGGTTAATCAGGTGTGACTTGCAGGGAACTGCAGAATCTGAAAGATACAACAGCAGGAATGGAAGTTCCCTCATAGAAATGTGTGAGCTTATATGACAAAGAAATTGTTTTTATTAGAACTGCACTTAAAAGAAATAATTATTACAATACCATGATTTATGGGGCAAACCGTAACAAAGTAGTTTGCTACATTTTCTGTTGCACTTTTATCTCTTTTAGACTTTAACAGCACCTCAGAACGTGTTTTCTTGTTACGCTTGTACAAGCCAAGGGTGAGTCCAGTATCAAGTAAATCCAGTTTGCTGTAAACCGAATCCAGTACTACATAAAAGCTTCTTACTCAGTGCTGCTTTGTTTCTCGGGTCGTGTTAAAAGTATTTTCTCCCTGGTAGTCTGAAAGGAGTAGAAGGAGCTGTGATCCTCCTATGCTTTGACCGTTAATTAAAAAAATGCCCCCCATCACTGAGAACTTTTATTGTCGATACGTCCAAGCACAGAGACTAAGGATTTAATTAATTTATACTGCACTGTTGGATCTGCGCTGTTTGTGGCTCAATATAAGATGAAGGAAAAGTCCTGGTGACATCTATTTGCTTTGTGTTTCTCTTCCTTACAAACTACTGCACTGGGTCTGTACAAATGGAGAAGATGGGGTTTTATTCTCTTCCCACTGAATTAGGAAACATTGAACAGTTTAATCTAGAGGACCTCCACTGTCCTTGCAGAATTTTGGGCAGGCAACACATAATGATACTCACTCCTTCAATCTTTAGGTTTTTCAGACTTCTCAAATCTTTCATAATGCAGCAAAGTAAGTAAAACTGCTTCCTCAGTCACCACTAAAAATATATTCTACTTCCAGGCTGCAGTTTTTAAATATGTAAGGATTAGATATCCACCTCTTC